>JBBPLQ010000326.1:0-23025 GCA_038089855.1 Royoungia palumana
AACGCCGTCGCCCTCAGTAACCTCGGCTCCGAACATCGACATCATGGTCATGAACGTCATTTCTATTGCCAGAACTGGCTCGTGAGTGTATGAGTCTAAAACCTTGTCGCCTCTTCGTTCGGTCGGTACACAGAGGTTCTCTGGTTCTTGATTACAATACAGACGACTAGTCCGACTCTTCGAAGCGTCGCCGATCTTACATTGCAAGAGCTGTCGTCAAAAGTTTTCCCGACGTGATCCGCTGGTTCGCGATTAGCAAGCACAACGACTTTGAGCAGCTTATTTCACGGAACGTGGACTCAACTGTAGACTATCGTCGGAGTGGCTCGGCTACGTTCATCACGTCCAAGTGAATGTAAATACATGCAACAAATCCAGTGCAAGCTTGAAACGAACGATCAATAGGCTCGGACCGGCCTGAGCGCTGAGCCGCTACCGACCCGACTGATCTAAAAGACAAATCGACAGAAAGAATGCAACTCCATACTAGGCGCACCTCAGCGTGCGTTGGGGACCTCCCACCGTGTTCATGATCCGCCTCTCGCCCATCCCTACGACCCACTGCCGTGCGTTGAACCCTGCCTGACTTTCCATCCTCGCAATCACTTCGGTGGCCGCGTCGCGAGTAGTAGTGTCGACAGTGGATCGCGTGCCGGGCCTTCGAGGTCCCTCTACCCAGCTTGGGGCTACCGGGACCCGTCGTCGGCGAGGCACAAACTCAGGAACGTCTCGTACATTTCGAACTGACAACGGCTTCTGGCTCGACGAGGATGCAGACGTTGGCGGCGCTCGTAGTTCTTTCGTCCTCGACCCTGGTGCCTCCGTGGATATGGCATGCCCAAGTTTGCAGTGGAGACCAGACAATGGACACTTGGATATTCCTGGGCCCGACGGCCGCTCTGCGCAGATATCTGATGTCTGTGGTGATGATATTGGCTCCAGTTGTGTGCGACTACGGCAAACCTGTCTTGCACGATTGTGAACCACTCCGGATGCCCATTGTTGAATGTCCTCGTAGGTGCGAGGCCGGAAAGCCGCAGGGGCTCTGATATCGCCGTCCGAGGCGCCATCAATAGAGGACACGTGCATCATCATACTGACATCTGCGGCAGAATCGTCCGAAGCCAGGAAATCCCTACACATGTCGAGCGGAATATACTTTGTTAGTGGCTTTCTGGATCCGGCAAGGTTAAGCTCCGATTCGCTGTTGGAGTCAATAGCCGCAATGAGGTCGGTTCCTAGTATATGAGGAAGCATGCCTTCATCCGCCAAGGACCCGCCAGAGTCTTGGGAATCGGTATCAGAGCTCGACTCATTACCGGATGCAGAGGAATCGTCGAGTGCATATTTACTTCCTCGGCGCACGGTGGCCCTCCGGTTGCGGAGTGTCGCACGAGCGAAAACGCCGAATCGACGTGAATGGGCCGGACGCTTTCTGGGAGGTGTGGATTCGTATTCCGTAGGGTATTCTGATATCGATGTTAAGCCCTGCATCTGGGGACCTTGGGCCAGGATCGCCTGGATGACGAGGGTACGTCTCTGTGGCCCGGGAAGGGGTGAAGTACGCCATTGCCCCTCAAGCGTAGTATAACTAGCCTGTGGTATAGTCCCTCCAAGCGGCGCTCCCGGGTTGCTGATGAGAATGTCCGGCGTGATTGGTGTATTCTGGTCGTTGTGGCCAAAGACAATGGCTGGGTGACCAAAACAGTGGCTTGTCGACACGGTTGGTGACGAAGGACAACGGCTGATGACGGACTGGGGGATGAACTGCAAGCTTTCAGGACGTCGCTCCGAGAGCTGGATATTGATAGTACCCATAACCAACACAATGGAAGAAGGTGCCACTCACATTTCGTTTCCATGCGACACTTGAATGCCCTTTCTGGGCAATTCGCTCAACTACGCTACAAGCAATGGTGTCACCCTGGAGGCGATTAACAGTGCCTTCCGTGGCAGGTTCACGCTGTTCTGAAGCCGCTATCCTATTTACTATCATGTTACTTCTTGTACCAGGCTAATCAGTGGTAACGTCAGATTTCTTTTCAAAACATGGATCCGAGCGGTAACGTACCGTCGTCACAGGTGTGAGATCCTTGTCTATCCCAGTACGTCCAATTTGTCCTGATCGCACCACAGCGAGATGCGAGTTGGCATGCTCCTTACTAGTATCGGCGCAAGGCATACGGAAAACTTGCTCACAGGCAGTCTCGCGTGCAGCCACAGGGCATGTTTCCTCGAGACAGTCGTCGGACAAAACATCGTCTGTTTTATCGAAAAAAGCAATCTCAAGATCATCTGGGGCAGGAAGTGGAATGTACAGAGCACCCCTGCCTTCTCTCGTCAACGGACTCCTAGAACCAGAGTGCCTCGGACTGAGGTCAGCATCCGGAGAATGAAGAGTAAGGTCGTGATCGGCCGTAGTTGGTAGCAGTGTGGCATAGGGTCCCGCGTTGATATTGATATCCAAAGATTCCGGTGACCCACTAACAGCGAAGCGTGCAGACCCGACGGTCGCACTACTTGGAAGTAGTAGGCTCGCGCTGCCCTGCGATACTGATGTAGGAACCAAACTCTCCCCATGGACGCTCACTGATTGCGTGGCATCGAACTTCTCCGGCAATGACTCCGTTTGTCCTTGGATGTTCTGTTCCCGAGCGGGCGCGCTCTCGGTAGCGGTGCGCACGCTGTCGAGTATGGGCTGCCTCAGGTAGGGTAAGATGATGGCGATATTTATGAGGGTAAGCCCGATGCTAGCAATTCCGTTGAGCATGCGAGAGTCTGGAAGCATTAACCCCAATACGACAAGAGAGGGTGGGGAGGCGACGCCCTTCTCACGTAGCCAACATGAGGTCGATGCGAAACTGTAAAGACCTGCTCTGCAATTATTCATGGTCGTGAGCGAGCGGGATGAGCATTGAACGTGTGGTGAAAATACGGAGGCGAGTCAACTGGCGCGGAGAAGGAAAGTGATTGAGCGTATCAGCGCGTCGTTGCACGCGCGAAGTCACGTGCTTGGGAAATCAACATTACGAGTGTTGCAATGTACTGAAAACAACTGTCGATGTCCGATGCTAGCGCTCACCTCTCTAATATGATAGTAGCGCAATCAATCCGCGGCGAAGAACATAGGAAGTCAATGCCAATTCTCAGAGTTCGCCGAATTACGAGGTGCGTTTTCAGAACGTCATTGATCGGGACCGGCTCTAGGCGAGAAACGGGAAGAAGGATCAGAGAAGAATGTTTGAGCAGGAGCATATACAGAGAAAATGCTATTCTATGTCAAACAGTCCTTCATTTCTGCCTACACTCCACGACTGGGTCTAAGCTATTTGCGGTACCTGCGGAGAATGAAGTCGGGGGGCAGAAAGGAAAAGAGAGGGGGCGAGCTCACCACAATACGCCCTTTCTGTTCCTCCTCATTTTGCGCTGGAGTTGAAGCAGGCCATAGAGGAGCGCTTCGGCAGTAGGGGGGCACCCAGGCACGTAGATGTCTACGGGAACGATTCCTGTGGAAGAAAGGGTGAGGAAGTGGACAAGAAGAGGGAAAAGAACATACGATCGCATCCTCTGACGACGGCATAAGAGTAGTGATAGTAGCCACCACCGTTGGCGCATGAGCCCATGGAGATGACCCATCTCGGCTCTGGCATTTGGTCATAGACCTTTCTCAAAGCAGGGGCCATTTTGTTTGTGAGTGTTCCGGCGACGATCATGACGTCGCTTTGACGAGGACTTGCACGGAATACGACGCCGAGACGGTCCTGGTCGTACCTGGCAGCGGCCATGTGCATCATTTCGACGGCACAACAGGCGAGACCGAACGTCATGGGCCAGATTGAGCCCTGACGAGCCCAGTTGACGAGTTTGTCGAGGGTGGAGAGGACATACTCTAAGAGGAACGAAATGAAGGAGCACAGGACAGCAAGCGGGAGGACGTACCGGCGTTGTTGCGGGGAGTCTGGAGACTGTGTTGATTTGAGCCGCGGATGGCAAGCGAGGTGATGGGTTCTGTCGGAGACGTGGTAGCGGTGGGCACGGGCTCTGGTGCGTTGGCAGGACTGGAGGTGTGCACGAAACGAGAGGCTTCGGGGCGTTGAGCAGACGAAACGGACAAGCAAGCACATACCACGGATGCCAAGCGCAGGCCGCAGAGCAGCGGCACGGAAGGCTGAGCGGGCTGGATCAACAGAGGCCCTGAGAGAGACGGTCGACATACCTGGCGCTCTCAGAACAGCGAGCGACATGATCGAGGTCGACCCGGAGATGCGCACTGAAATAATTATATTGCTCCCACGCAGCACCCCTCGCAGGGGGGTGGTGATGCCCAAACGGGGAAGGTGCCCCCTAAGTGGCCGAGAAGACGGGACGATCGAACACGCCCAAAGTTGGAAGACGATCATATGGCCCGTCGTGTCGGAGGTCGTTTGACCGCCAGACGCAAGCAGCGTGCCCGAGCTGGCGTTCGCTCGTCTCGTCCTCTCCTTTCTCACGAGCCAAGCGAGCTGCTTACACCGAGTACGTATAAAACTAGGCGACCCTCTTCCGTCGTTCTTCCTTCCTTCTCTCTCTCAAACCGTCGCTGACCCCATGCTTTCTTTCTTCAAGTCCGTCAGCCCACTTCCCCCCCAGCCACCCGCTGAAGAGACCCTTCACGGAGCTGCCACCCCCGACAGCGCTACCCCATCCCACCATGTGCCCCCAGCTGACCCTTCCACTGCGCTCCCTACCGAGCACTCGGCCGCCAGACCTTCTGACGCGTCTATTCCAACTATAGACTCGGCACCCACCATTCACGCCGTACCGCCAGACCTCCCCAATTCCCAGAACCTTGCTCCTTCCCTTGCCCCTCCCTCCTCACTAGCACCGGCTTCCGTCCACACAGGATCCGAATCCTCACAGAGCGATCAACCCTTGCAGGTTCAGAGTCAGTCCGCGTTGCCCTACTTGCCACCGAACACCAACTCCGACGGCAAAGATTCTCGTCGCTTTTCTCTCCCCTCGTTCTCTTTTCTTCGTTCCGATACAAAGCAGAACAAACCTCGCGCCATCCCCCCGCCTGTTCAGACACAGCCTAGCTCCAACCCCAAGTCTTCAGAGAAGATGTCCAAGACCGGCCGTACCCTCTCTGCCCTCATAGTCGGCAGCGCTTCATCTGAGAAGCGCGCAAGGGCATCCGCGGCCGTCGTGCGTTCTGTCATCATCGGCAACCACAACTATCCTGTTCAACGTGATCCCACGTCAAACTTGAAGTCGAAGCCGGTCTCCAAGTCCGACGTGGCCCGTGTCAAGTCTCAGCTCCTTGCCCCAAAGTCTGCCGCCAAAGTAATCTCTCAGCTCAGAACGCTTCCCCCTCACGCTTTCGATATCGCGGCCAAACCCAACGGTCCCATTCGTGCCGTCTGTCTTGACAAACCCGATAAGGATGTTCATGAGCAACACTTTGCCCAAATTCAGTCCGTTGCAACAGCCGCCGTTGAGACCATATCCACCGCCATAGCCGACTTGCGTCTCGTCGACCTTGTCATGGCTCCCAATATGGGCTTTGGTGCCCCAGCCACAGCTCAGGGTCTCTTTGCTGGAGCAGTTCCAACTGCTGAGACGGTCATCGAAGGCCTCGAGCAGATCACGCCGCAGCTTATGGCATTGGGTTACGCCACAGGGAAAGCTATACTTCCCGATCACAAGGGCGTGATCGTCCCCGTCGACAGGATATCCGCACTTACATGTCAGGCTCATTTCTTCGTTTCCATTCACACTCTCATCTCACTGCTTTAACCAGATTGGTGGGGTTTCGAAATCTGTCTTCCTCCACCAACTATCGCCTACCTGGCCGCCGCAGAATCCCCCGGTTCAGCGGTCCTCAACTTGCTGACAGCCATCTCCATCATCAACGAAGGCGTGCGCGAAATTATCCCTTTCATTCGCTACATTGCACAATTCGTTGAAAGTGAATGGAACTTGATCAAAAAAGCGGATAGAGGCAAGGGCGTCGTTTGCACTGCAACCTGGCTTCTTCCTGTCGCTCTCGTGCCCCGCGCTTGGGATTTTTCTGATCTGCCACCTCATGAAGAGACGGCTGCCGCCGGACAGTCCGCTATCGAACAAAGCACACCAACGTCCCCGTCTGTCAATCGGTTTTCATCTACCCTCGCGACACCGAAACCTTCTGCAGAGATCCCTAATGGTGTCCCTCGTTCCTCTTCAGCTTATTCTACCGATACCAGGGACGAAGAATCGTCGCGTCCCGTGATATCGAGCGAACCCCCTATTCTTCCGGAGGTGGTAGTCAGCTCTCCAGGATCAATCGATGGTGCGCGCCCGGAGAATGTCAATGGAGAAACTCATGATCCTCACGAGAAGGTACAGAACGATGGGGTTGAACCGACTGCCCACTGAAATAGTGACTTGTTCTCATTCAATATTTGGGACCAACTCGGCCTCTCTGAATAGCTTGTGGTTGGCTTTGGTACAATTCCCTTATGATCCACCCCTAGACCTTACTTTGCTGTCTAAACTTCCGCTCGTTATGTTGCTATCGACTATTTCGCTTCGACTCGTCGCCTGGAATCACATTTCATACCTTACGATACCTCAGATTACCCTTTTCCAGGACTTTTTCCTCTTGTCCATCTCTCACTTCACCATTTGCTAGGATGGTTCAGATACTTCCCCTATCACACTCTTTCGTCTAATCCATGCTTTGTTCGATTATGTGACTTCATTGATATTCGTGCGTTACACATAACCTCCTATCGTACATTTGTCCGTGCCAACGTATCAGCGCAGACATTCCTGATCTTGTGATCTCGAGGCTTGGAATATACGAAGCCTGAGAAAGGCACATGTTTTTTACCCCCCGGCGCCAGCACTGAGCACATGTCAGTCAGAAATGATGCGCGCCATCCCCAGCCTCTGCGAATCTTCGAGGATGGTCAGCGAGGAAGCACGATCGGAGGAAATGTCTCTCTCTGAAAGGTGAGAACTATAGCGTAGCATTCGAGCAAGAAGAAACCATCGAAAACACAGTGCTCACGCGCACGGCCATCGTACGCAACGCGCAAGTGACTAGCGCCACCAGCAAGGCATTTAGTAGCCCGCTGAACCACTCGCTGATTGAAAAGTCGAGAGGAAATATACTGATCGTTCTGCGCGTCTGTAGACCTGTCATGGAAATGGAAGGGGCACAATGATGGAGGAATGATATGCAGTTCAGTGATGGAGCCGCTTTCGACCTGCCGTAATGACGTTGAACTCTTCACATTGAGACCAGCGATCACCAAATTTAGCGTCACGGTACCAGGTGCATGCAGTACATGGTTGTCAGCATCACCTTGCTTGCAAGGTCCCACTCGTAGCCTCCGGGTGCAATTGAGTCATGCAGAGTCACGTGGACAACGAATCACATGAGTGAGGATTAGACCGGAATCCCGATGCCGGGACTGTCGTTAAAAGCAATGATACTCATATTCCGTCGTCCAACTATACATATACTGGAAATGAGATGTTGTTGGAGATGATTCTCTGTTACAATATACTTTCATTTTTCTTTCGTAAACTTGTCCCTGGTCCTTTTGGCTACCAAATCAAGTCTTTGATCTTCCTGTCGAAGAGATTCGCAAGGGTGTCTTGTCAATAAAGTATCTTCGAAATCACGTAATAAACGGATAGAGGACCTATTTCGCCCTCGTGAAAGAGAGACATAGGCATTGAATGGTGAAAGTCGGAAACTTGTGGTTTTACCTATGTCCACTATCACATGTGGAAGAGTTTGCCCTTGCGATTTGTAATCAGTAAAGGCATATGCAAGTGTGAGTGGTAATTGTCGTCGTGTGATTCGTGTACGTGGTTTGTGTCCAATGAAGAAATGTCGAATCAAGGGAAATATTGGAACGTGATTCGGTGGTAATCCTTCGAACATAACTTGTGATTTGGATGCGGAAAGGAGTCGAATGATGATACACATCGGAGGATAATGAAGACGGACTGAGTCACAGTCCACGAATGGTGAAGGTGTTAAGTGTACAGGTTCCCGGGGATCCATAAGTATGTCAGAGATGGTACCGCGACAGCCGTTCGCCAACTTGACTGAAGGGGCGATGTTTTCCGTTACCATGACGGGACTTTCCAATGCGATTTTCAATTCTGGTTCTAGATCACCTGTATCTCGTATTGGCATCCGGGCCACTATGAGTTTTTGTTGCATCGTCAAGGGTCCGCTTGTGGTAGCATCTTCGGAAAAGAAGTGATATTCGATGTGACCTGAGGTTTTGCAATGCTGTTTCAAAGCTAATTCGTTCCAGCGAACTCGCACACTATTCCTTGGTGTCACTAAAACTGCTTGTTTCCAAGGATCAGAACTGAAATCTGGGATCGTTCCACTTGAGTGTCCCAGAATAAGCGATCGAACCATGGCTAAGTCATCTTTAGTGCACTCCCCAATACGCACTCTTGTAAGTATGTTTTCCCATATATGATCTTGAATGCGCATCTGTTGAGTGAGAAAGACGACTGTCTCAAATTGAACAAAAGTGTTTCGTCCAATTTCACTTCTCGTCGTCGGCTGCTTTGAATGAAACAACGCTCGAAGAAATTTACCTGTCATGATCAACTTAGTTTCCGAAACATATCAAGCAAATGACTGTTACTGACCCACGGGCGGGAGTTGGTGAAAATCGCCACAGAACATCACATTTAGACCACCCAAAGGCTCAGTGCTCAGCTCTTTTCCAAGAACAATGGAAATTATGCGAGAGAGATCCGCTAGCATATCGGTAGTCAACATGCTGATCTCATCAATGATCAACAGATGTTTTCCAAAGATATTATTGTGACGACGGGCAGTCATTTCGGGATTTGGGCGAATGGCCCATGTGTCTGAACGAGGTGTGCATACTGGAAGACCTGCCCAAGAATGAATTGTACTTCCACCTATGTTACTTGCTGCGACACCTGTGGTTGCTGTTTTGGCTAAAGACGACTGCATGCCATAAGATGCATACAGATCTTCTATGGCTTCGATAAGAAATGTCTTTCCGACACCACCATGTCCTCCTACAAATATCAATAATTGCTTCCTCGGGTGATGCTGTAGGTGAGAATAAAGGTGGTTTTTAATGATGGAGTACACCAAGTATTGATCGTCATTTAGCTTTCTTGCCAGTGCATTTTGACTGTCCGGAGTGAACTTTGTAGATGGTACTCGTATAGAGACGGTATCGTTCAGATTGTCTCCATTCTGTTGCGAATAACCCAAATTGACATCTCCATGATCTTCATTTACTATATCTTTCGTAGCATTTGTTTGAGGACGATTCCGTTCTTCTACAAACTGACTCCATCGCTCAAATTGTCGCAAGTCATCATCCTTGCTTATCCTTGCAACAGCATCTTCCTGAACGACATTTGCTTTGTCAACTGAGAAAACACCATATCGGTTTGCGATGTTTATTGCAACATCGGCGTATAACCTTTCCCGTGCAGATACTGTTGATTGAATGGCCTCGTCAATGTCGTCCACCGTAATCAAGTCATCTATCTGTCAATCAGTCAAAGAGATCGTTCGTGAACTATGCTGCCTGACCTGTCTCCACCTCGGATTCACCTTCTTCATAACTATCTTGAGGATCGGTACTCGTTTCTTCAGAGGCCTGGTTGGGATTCCTTTCGTGACTTGTCTTCCATTCTTTGGACAAAACATTTTCTGATGCATGTCGTTTGGCTTTATCGGCACAGGAATAATAATATTGTATATTTTCAAGGACTTGATGGATTTTTGCAGGAGCGTGTTGCATAAAACGATTGAAGGCAGATACAAAAGTTTCCGTTGAGTCTTTCAGATCACTAATCTGTCTCCAGGGTGTTAAAAGAGCCAATACCGCTGCACAATATAGTGGAAAGGAGCTTTCATCGTCATTTCGAGGAAACCAGCGTTCAGGGAAAAAGGGGATGATTTCGTGACTTTCCGAGCGTAAAATTCGACATCTCTGCGGCCGGTCAGGAATGTAAGGAACTCGCACATTGCACTTCCAACGAGAAAGCTCAGTCTGCTTCACAAGAGACTGTTTTGGGACGTCATATGTGTTCAGGAAAAAGTCCAGTAAAGAGAAATCTTCAAGAGCACTTCCTCGTTCAATGTAATCTTTCACTCGATCTCGAAGTCGCAATTTCCCTTCATGATTTTCCAGTACCACATATTCAGGCTATGTAAATCATTAGTAGTGTTTCAATGGCCAATATAGTTCATCATACGGACATCATCTTTTTGATAGAACATTTCATCTGCAATCACACTTCCTCCATGACAGTATGCTTTGTTTCCAGAGATGTTCCGTGAACAGAGTACCGGATATGTTTCTTTCAAAAGAGAAATAACTGTCGATATAGGAATGGACTCGAAATGATGGGAGATATAACGATCACCCCAATGCATCAAGTAGCTGACTACTTCAGGGGCACTGAACTCTTGATCACGACTCAGAGAGTTTGCGCAACGTTGAATTAAGCGTTTGTTGAGTTCCTGGACATTCGTAAATTGAGTAGGCTGGTCTTGATGATATGCAAGTGTGCGGGCCAAAAGAGCAGAGGCATTAAAAGTATGGTGTTGTTGTTTCGTAGCGTAATTGGTGAAATAAAAGCTGATATCACGAGTTTCTTCTCCATTCGTGATTAGTTTTATATCATGATTGCATGATAATGTATCCAGAATAACTGGTGACCAATTGTTCATCATAGAATTCGTACGTTGTGGGCCCCATTGCCCGCCCTCATCAATCCAAGCTTCGGAAGCTAGAGGAAAAGGTGTATGTCGCTTGCATACAATGCGACCTTATATTTGGGATCTGATAAGGTCCCATACTCTCTTCAAATTGAAAAATAAAAACCTGCTTACCTTTTGCTACTATTGTGCATGCAGGCCCACATTTATGTATTTGCAGCGCGTTCACCATCATTCGTTGAATGTCTTCATGTTCTCTTTCATAACTGACTCCTCGAGGATCCAATGGACGAGAATATGAAATTGATGAGTCCACAGGTGCTTCGTGATCAATATCCATTTGTTCATCAGAAACACAGGCTTTGATGTTCTTGGAGATGAAAACAGCAATACGCTCACGAAAGCTATTCATCTCTAACAGAGTTTTCATACGATTTGCTGATGGGGCACCTTGTAGCCAAAGCAGCATATGCAAATGAAGCGTTCCTCTACCCTGGGCTTCAACTGTTCCAATAAAACCTTCGACTCGCCCAAAAATTCCTTCATGCCTCTTAATTGCTCCATCGGCACATTTGATTCCAAAGAGAGTACGAAGAACCGTTTCAATGATAAAATGAAAGAATTTGGCTGCCGCATAAGGATCTTTTGCGATACGAACTCCACGCTCCCGTGGTTCAGGACCTGAACTCCGTTCGAAACGATCAAGATCTATCTCTGCGCCGGACAAAACTTGAGCAATAGGATTGTGTGTATCAGACGGATTAATGGTGATCCATAGCGATGGTGGATTTTTCTTGATAACCATACCCCAGACAAGTGACCGAATTTTGGTTCGTGATTCGTCTGTACCCATGACGTGTGAACGCACAGCAGATACATGCCGCTTCAGAGAACGTATTGTAGGATTTGAGATTGCTTCTCGCTTCTCTTCCTCCTTACTTGCTAACCAAAGATCGGCAGGTGTCAGACTTTGGAATGCCACAAAATTGTTGAAATAATCGGTTTTCTTGACTTGAATGACCGCAGAGCGACAAACCTGCCGCTTTTGCAAAACACCAAATACTTGAAACATGAATTGGTGATCCAAACGGAAACGCTTGTCTGCATATCTGAGCGCCCATTTCGCTTGAGATTCATATGATAACGAGACCGGTCGTTCAACTTCAAAACCTCCTGTGCCATATGGGAAGAGCCATGGAAATGCACCCAAAAGATGATTGGGATTGTCGGGTTGACCTGCGGATGTATGACCTTCTTCATCGATTCGAGGATACTCTGAAACAAAACTACTGCCTCTTCTAACAGCATATGCTTCATCAGATACATTGGCAAGTGCTCGTGCAAGTACTCCTCGTTCGTCGATTTCTGATACAGCAGGATCTAAGACACCATAACTTTGCAATGGAATAGTCGTCGCAGCATCAGATGATGCTATTCAGACGTTTTCATCAGCCCATTTCGCCCATCCCTGTTATAGTGAATGATACTTACAATCATGCATTGTAATATCTGAGTCATCTCGGACGTAACCTTCATGTTCTTCATCAAGAGCCGTGACGTCTTCAGAGACATGTACTATCGCAGATAACTCTTGAGGAATACCATATTCTGGCAGTAAAGACAAGTTGTCCTCTGAAATGACGACATCTGAATACAGTGGATTTTCGCAAACAAGAAATTGAAGTGCATTGCGAACATGATTCCGGCTCACAGACAACACTGAGGGCAAGGAACGCTCCGGTATATTCTTTGGACCAACAATTGTAACCCCAATAATGGCAGCGAGCAATGAAGGAGGTGGAGGCAGGAAACGGCCTTCGACCATAGATACTATATCTTGAGTGTTCAACCGATATGTCGATACATTGCCACGAAGACCTGAATTCAGAGTCTCTTGATCCCAATGTTTTGCACCCTTCCGTCGAGGATAGAGTTTCACGATATATGCTGCAGGATAGTATCGTGCAACCAAAATTCGCTCAGGAAGAGTGAGAATGGAAAGCTCGATCGGAACTTCACCAATCCACAGATTGTTGATCACGAAGTATGGCGAGGCACTTTTCGCCCAAAGATGACCTTCGCAAGACCGGCAAACGTGACCACACAAAGTACCTTCGCGATCTATGAGCCCGGCATTGTACACCGACAAGCCATGCACCAAAGTCTGCCGATAATGATGCCTCGCTGGCCTTAAGAGATGCTTGTTTGGAAGATCGTTCACGTTATACACCTTCGTCTCTCGTGCAAAGAATTCTCCCGCGCACAAAAGACAGGCACACAACGAAACAACATCATTACCTATGTTATGATTGGTAACGTGAAATCGAAATTGACTCCAAAAGCGTACTGGTTGCTTCAATAAAGTCAACGACGCAGCGCTGACGCACGTCATCCCCGACATCCGCTAAAAACTCTTCCTCAAGATTTTCTTCCTCTCCTTGAACCAAACGCATCCGTTTAATAACTTGCGTTGACTCATCGTCAATCCGACGTCTCTTCCGCTCCAGACATCGAAACAAGCATTCCTCTCTTGCAGGTAACCCGACAACGGCTTCGAATAAAGTGTTCCGCGTTCGCATCTCTTCTGGTACCAGTCCCAAATCTGCTAAAGCAGCCAAAGCTTCGGCCTTGGTCAGTTGTCTGTAAACCGCTCGAAACTCTTCTTCAGTAGACATTTGAGATAAGGGAAAGGGAACAACAGACAAACTTTGTCAGCATGACATCATCCAGCCTCACTAGACCTTACCACCCCTGACCGAAAACTACGATGTTCGACGCAGCCTCATATCGAAAAAGTCTCGAAGACGTCGGAAACTACCTTGGAAACCATCCTTTCCCGGTCCATTCATTAGAGTGGCGAGCTGAAAAAATCGGGCAAACGGTGTTTGACAAAAACGACGAAGAAAGCTTTCAGGCCATGATTGTGGGCAACGTGAGCAGCCACCGTTTGAACGTAGGCCCCTCTGGAAATTACATCGGGAACCAATATGGATCCCTTGCAAAGGCAAAATTCGAGCTCCATCTCGCTCCCCCTATCGTTTCCCCTTTCAGAGAAGACTTCCACAATGCATTCGACGTCCTTCGACACTTACAAGGATTGGCAGCCGCCCACGGAAAGGCCAAAGACATGCTTTTCGAAGAATCAGGGGGACGGAATATCAGAATGACGAAGAATATCTTTTACAAACGAGTCAGTCCAGTGTCCCCTACAAAACCATTCTAACTCACCGAATTAGGAATCCGACGCTGACCGCGAAGGAACTGTTGATAAATCAGATAATGAGATAACGAACTGGCCAGTGCCTTCACAGTACGCTGATGAATGGGACGAAATCAATGACTCCTATCGACCTATTCCTCTTCGTGCTTACAACGTCGACAAAGAATTCATCGAACCGACCAAACTAGCGTCTGCATTAGAGAACACGTTAGTTGAAGTCACCTTCACTATAAACACAACCCGTATCAAAAAATTGCACGAAGGAACTCAACCACAAGACTCGTTCCAGGCGGAGATTGATCAAATAATCATTTTGAAGAAACGGATCGTACCAACTTCCAAACGGTCTAACCCTCGTGAAGGTCCATCTCAAATCAGAAAACGACCACGGATCAGCGAACAAGGCACTCTTACCGTCAAACGCGACAAAAACGAACGTCCTGGACCATCCGAAGCAGGGCCTAGCCGCTCCTGAGATCGTGAATTTGTAAAGAACAAAGAGCCTCGTACAGAGGAAAAGAGGTCCGTCAAACCTGGTTTCTTTTACTGCAAAAATTGATACCTTACAAGGAGCGACGTCTGATGTAACAATGAAACGAAAAAACAAACGTAGCGTAGCCATGTACAATACAATCAGAATTGATAACGACGTGGGACCAACGTACACAAACAATAGCAAGCAAGGTCACGAGCCGGCCGGATACATTCCTGCCGGCCCCTGTCTAGTATAGAAGCGTCTGCCAGTGTGTGATGATGTACAGCTACCGGATCAGCGCTCAGCGCTCAGCGCCAACTGTGCCACTCATACACGATACACTGGCAGTACGAAATCACCAAGGCAACGAGATGCTGAATCGTCAGCTGTGGATGCATAGTACTAGTACACGCAGGTCGCCCGCAGCTGCCAGTGTGCCTTGCAGTGTCTTCTTCCTATCTCCGCTTCGACTTAGTGTAGGGTGGCATCGGCTATACTAAGTCAGGATAGAACGTACACAAGGAGAACCATCTCGCCGCTCGTATTGCCTTCGGTCCCCTTGCATATTCACTTGGTGGAACCAATACTATTTCGACGGGCTCTTCATTCGTGTGACTTCGTCACAACTCACAGAAATGCCCGTTACACCGCCGGACTCGCAGTGACACATTTTCGGGTAGTATTGCGATATAATGCTCAAAAACATCCCGCAGGTGCTCGGTGCTCGTGCACAAACATCCAACCACCGGGCCCAACCGTTCGTTATGGGATCGTTTGAGAGAACCGACCGGTAAGTGTTCGGATAATCAGATTGCCTTGCAGGGCATCAAGTACTTCGTGTAAGTTTTCTTGATAGCCGAATAATAATATTGTATGTTACATCCTCTGCTCAGAAGCCGAACCAACTAGGAGTGCGAACCGACCTTGCCCTCTTCAAATGCGGTCGCCTCCGAAACCCTCAATGTCTTCCCCTATAATGTAGCCCTACACCGCGCCGATGTCCACGGACGCGGTTGTACTAGTCTGACGGACGAACGACAAAACTCCGAATCCGCTGTCGAGACCCTGTTGACGGTGGGCATCGCGGTCATACAGTTCTCGTATGCTGATGATGAAGCGAGGCAGCATGGTCAACAGTAACAGAGTAGTCGATGCGTTCAAGAAGTCCGCTGATACGGCAGATAATGACACATACTTCCACACCATCAAAGTACGTATGTCATAGCACAGGTGCCTGGGAAATATCACAGATTGGGAGATGGAGAGACACGATAGGAAGAAGGGACACTCACACGAAAAAATAAAGGACACTATCTGCTGCAAGTATCTTGATGTATCGATTGGGCTGCCATTGTTTTGTCGTCCTGTATACCACGAGGGATTGTCTCGAGGCCTGGACGATGGAGAGAATGAACAGCGCAAGACTAAATACAAGGTGGAGAATCACGATGAACCAAGTCGAGAACGGCGAGTAAAGCACACCGTTGCAGAACGAGGTATTTAGCACCTGGATTGTCGTCACTGGAGGAATGGATGTCGACGAGTCAACGCGGAAGGAACCGACACTGCTGGGTGAGACTTACTGGACAACTCAGACAACCCATAGAAAATGATGGCAGTGATAGTTTGTAGCATGTATAGAAAGAGGAGGACACCGAGAATTATCTTGGATCGATTCCACATTGCATAAACCCGCAGGATCATCATTACTGTGATGGAGCGTCACGGAAATGAAAATGGATCGGGGGGCTTTGGGGTAACTCACAGTCTGCAAAAGCATGGAAGGGCAACAATGTCCACATCGCTACTAGGTAGAATACCGTGCCTTTGAAATGCCCAGGCCTTGATCTGACAGCACGTCGATGTAGTATAAGATGACGTGCTTACACCTATTCATTTATTAATAACCAGAGAGGCAGCAGATTCCCGATGCATACATCTAGTAAAATGCAGGCATAAGCAATAGACTTGACATCAGGGAGAGAAGGAAAAAAACTGACTGTGGTTGAGTCGAGGGGGAAAAAATCGACTACAAATACAATCAGCCAATAATCCATCGTGAGTTTTCACCAACTTACAGAGTGCGCTTGCTCTTAAAGAATAGACCCGGAGTGAGCGACAATTGCTTACTGACTATAGCTAGCAGACCTACATGACATAACTAAGACTGAAGTAACGAATCTGTGTGGGTCAGTTTATGTAAGCAACGTTCCGTCTGGGTGCTTTTTGCCTTGATACTGACTAAAATGAAAAAGGTTGAGACCCAGGTCCAATGTTTGCACTGTGATGAGTTGTCAGGATGAAACACTCAAGAATCGCTATTATCAATATACCCAGATGTAGTCTATCTTGGCAGATAATTAGCAAGGAAGTGTGATGCAGGATCCGGAGAGTTGAATTCTACCTCTCTCGGCAAGGTGATAACTACATGCCAGTGACAGTGATGTGCCACGGTGGAAGTCACTGACAATTGGACAACACCAAACGCATTACTCACGATAATCATACGCGACGGAGGTGAGTAGCACCACTGTGTTTCATCTGGGTATAAACTGTGCGGTGAGGGAAAAGGAACGTACTCGTTGAGTAATTTTGTTGTTGGAAATGTCCCGAGTTTTGTAGGACCGAGGACATGTCATACAAGACGAAAGCTTGAAACAAACGTGTAGGTGTTTAAAATTCAGGCTAATAAGGATCAATCTTGGCCGGGGGGGATACCTCAATGCCCCATCCGAGCCACATATATATCTGCTAGCCAGTATGCAGGTTTGTTGCGTTGATATGCTGCATGTCACAGGCAGTGGCGCAGCTGGTTGTCGGTGAAGCGCTGCAGTGGTTTGCTTATCGCCGCCGATCTAACTATAGCATGAAGGATACTTGAGCCCGAACAGCCCCGCATATTGAACTCAGCACCACGAGAGCGTACTAGTGTACGCAGCGCAGCATGCTACGCATGCCAAGCACTATCTCATTGTAACTGACAGGCTCGTACCTCGGCAGTGCCCTTCTTCCCATGGTGAGTTGCGGTCAACACTGAATCTATACGAATGTTCAGAAACACCGCGCGAGGGTTACTACTCCAAGTCTAAAGAAGGTCTCATCTTTGTACTCTCTTCTATCTCATACTACTTCAAGTTGTGATCCGGGGCTCTGATATCTGCCAATGGCAGGGTTCGCCATGAGGTGATGCCAGAATCAGCCTAGCAAATCCGGAACAGAAAGGAAATGAGCGGCGTGTATCACTGCATTCAGGGGTCACAGTCTTAACGGCGGCAGTGCTTGGTCAGCTTCGGCTGTTCTCACGGTTTGCAATTGCAATTTATCAGAACGCCAATATTATATACTCGACATCAGCCATGGTGACAACCGGCGCCCGTGTGACGACCCGACTGACGTTCTAGCTTGAAACGAATACCGGATCTCTGCTTCAATAGGTTCTCTCCAGAAAATTGAACGGGCTGAGCTGCGATCAGACCTTTCAATTGCTGCATGGACCAAAGCTTCACAAAACCGAGTTGAGGCTAGGCCAAGCGGCTACGTGTCCCGAACCGGCCAGAATTTCATGAAGCCGTCCTCTGACCGACGTGGGCTTTTAAATTTTATCGACCAGCTCGATGTGCGCGTCATCTTGGAGGCTGACAATGGTACGTTTGGCCGTGTCATCTTATATTATGTATGGTTACAAAAGATTACCGACCAGCCTTGTATGCGGTCTATTCAATACCACCTGCGATTTCAATGTGGGTGTGAAGTTAGGCTCCAAGTCTCAGTTCGATGAGGCACTCGATAATGACCCTTGTCTGGTATGGGGTGGCGTTTGCAGCGCGATTTCGCTTCTGACGACATCAATTGAGACCGTTTCCCTCGTTTCTGTACCTGCTAACCAATCCTTCCTGCAACGTATGGAACTCATGCTATTGAGCGATCGCGATCCCCCCACAGTTCACATCCATGCTCCTGTGTCCTGATACATCTATTAATCCATAGATATCGAGGTGTGTTGAGACAGAACCCCATGACAGATCAAATAATCAATGGAGACACTATTCGCTCGCAATCCAGAGGCTTATTGGAACATCCGACGCTAAGGTACTTTCAGACGATACCACGGCCATTTTCTATTCATCAACCACGACAAACCCTCTTGACACGTCAGACCTCAAACTCGCGCCCAACCTCTTTCAGTGGAATTACTGCAGAACCGTCTGTATCTCTTCCCATGATCTGTCCCTGCCTCTGGACAACATTTGCGAACGCAATTGTAGACGCGGCTCGAGTTGGTGTAAGGATTCCGAACTCGCTGTCGAAGTCACGTTGCCGGTGGATATCTCGCTCATACACCTCACGTATGCCGATAATGAACCGGGGCATCATGGTGAACAAAAGCAAGACAGTCGCTGCGTTCAGCGAGAATTCTGATGTGTCGGATAATGCCACAGACCCCCAGAATATCAACGTGCGGGCATCATACAATGCGTGCCTGATCAAGTGGAAAGTAGTGTTTGAGTCATTGGTTTTCTGAGAGCAATTGGAAACAAAATAAAGACGTACACAAGAAAATAAAGAATACCATCTGCAACAAGTATCTTGATGTACCGGTTCAGTTGCCATTGCTTTGTTGCCCTGTACATTTCAAGAGATTGCACAAGTGACTGGACGACAGGGAGGATCAACAAAGTGGCACTGAGTATGAAGTGTGGAATCACGGAAAACCAGGGAGGGGATGAGGAGCGTAACAAGCTGTTGCAAAACGAGGTGCCAAGTGCCTGCTTGATCGTCACTTGAGAAACAGATGGCAGTGAGCAACAGGTGCGAGGTGGAGCTAACACTTCTAACGGAGACATACTAGACAAGTTGGCCATCCCATAAAATACGAAAGTGATGATGGTTTGCGGCACATATAGAAAGAGGAGAACACCAAGAATTATCTTGGATCGTTTCCACATTGCGTAAATGCGCAGAATCATCACTACTATAGTCGGGTTTCCGAGTTATAGATATGAAGATGGAATGGGTGAGGGGGAACCTCACAGTCGGCAGCAGCACGGAATAGCTGTAGTGCCCACATGGCTGCAAAATAAACTATTGTGCCTTCGAAACATCCAGATCTTGGTTTGACCATATGGTAGAATGCTGTCAAGTGATTGCTTACATCTGTTCATTCATTAGCAATCAAACTATAAATGGGATCCCGATGCATACGTCTGTCAGGATATGTGTTAGTTAGGATCTAGCGCACACCGCAGAGATGCCAGTGCTAACCTTAACAGAGTTGAAGGAAGTAAAATTAACTGCAGGCGCTGATCAGTCCGGTCGGTTCTATCAATGATCCATGCTACTAGGCGTACGGAACAAATACGCTCTCAAAAAATAGACTCAGTGTCAGCTATGCCCAGGTTTGCAAAAGGATCACGCTAAACCTACAGAGTGTGACAAAGACCAAGATAACGGACCTTAGGATGAGTCAGGACACACGGTTCAGGCATTCCATAAGTAATGCTCACCAAAAAAAACAGAGTTGACACCCAGGACCAAGGTCTGTGCTGTGATGTCGTCCGAGTCAGGATTGTGGGTACTACCAGAGCTAATGCCGCGAAATTACCCAAATGTGGTCTATCTTCGAGTTCACAGATCGTCAGAAGGGCCCAGAGGTGTGAGGCGGAACAACATGAATTACCTCTCTCGGAAAGGTGAGGACTGAAGTGGGAGCGCTGCAAGGTCACCGAGAAACGAAGCTACATTGAGAGGTTGTCACGCACTGTAATCGTATGCAACAGAAGCGACTATCACCACTGTTCAGTGACTTTAGCATTAACTATTGACCAACTGAATTTTGAGGGAGCATACGTAGTGAATAGTTTTGGTGCAGGAGATACCCCCATTCATCCTGCAAGTCCGAGGACATACCTTGCAAAGGAACTTAGGAGATTGTACAGCGCTAGGGACTTGAGGGTGAAGGGGAGGGGGCTTCACATTTACACAAACAGGTCCGAGCTATATATTGAGTCCGGCAATTTTAACTCGGATAAACGAGTAATTGCAGTGATTGAGCGCTGAGCGCTGAGCTGTCGGCACGACAGCTTGAATGTGACAACGCGACATGACCATGACATGGACACATTGATACTAAACTTGGTGTTTTGTTTCATGCCGACAGTTTGATATCCCCTTGTACCTACTAGTTCCTGATTTACGTAGCTTTGGCGCTACAAACACTTGTACGACACGATCGCATGGTATCGCAGCTTGTTCTCCCCGGACCTGGACCCCGCTGAAGCGGATACTTTTTCCCTTTGTACCTACTTTACTTACGCGTCCGCTCAAATTGCTTAGCTCAGAGGGTGTGCTAGCATCGCAACAGCATCGACAAGACTGGCGCAGATTCTTTCTCGTCCAAGCATCGATAAATTTGGCAGCAACACAAAAGCTCTGCATTGGGCCGTAATACGAGAGTCAATTTTTCAAAGCACCTGAATACAATCTATCTCTGTAGATTATGAGGCGGTGGCGTGTTGCGGAACAAGTTGAATATCTTTATCGGAAGGGCGAGTCACCTAAAGGACAACAACAACTCACACAAGTGACATAACAGGATCACTCACGATAATCATATGCAATGGTACATTATAAGTAAATCATCGAGTGACCGAATCTCGAGGGAACACTTGCACGGATTGCATGGTTTTTCTGCGGGATATGCTTTGTAAACCCGAGCACATGACTCGTAGAGGACAAAAAGATCTGGCCAGTGTGACAACTGAGGGTCTCGAAGAGATAGAGCTCAACGACAGGGTGTCTCGCACGGCGAAACATTTCTAGAGGAACGCAAGCTACCGAAGGGTCAAGATGTTCACCGCCTTGTTACATGGACGGCTCGATGTTTCAGCACTAGTTATGTACAACTTAGGCGTACCTGAGGGTGATTAGTTCTAGAGCCCGAGATGCCAGCCGATGTATAAACCTTGTCACGTTGATACTTGAGTATATGAGCTAGGCGCTCTCACCTCTTCCGTGGTTTTAGCCCTATTGTAAGATGGTACGCTCAGACATTGCAGGAAAGACTGCGCTGGACCAAACGAACCATGGATCCTAAATGACATGCTCGACCTGGACACTACAGATCTCGAGCACTCGGACGCCTGACAAACGCCTTCCCACTTACAACAAAGGACGAATCATCCACAACCAAAATAATTTGCCATTCGACATTTTGGGCTTCCTTCCGGGTCTGATGATCGTTACATATATTTATTCGGGAGTAAACCTAAATTCCCTCAACAGCTCGTCCGCTGTGAAAGTTGGTAGGCATGGATGGTAGTGGGGAATATACATACGGCACACAACATGTCCTTAGCCTAGTCTCCTTCGGTCATCAGCCACGCTGCAAAGTTGTCCAGGCGCTGTTTCTCAGCTTCGTCGGAATCCCCTTCAATATCATCACCGACCCCGCTTCGCTTGAAATGCTGTTTTCCAACATAAAGTGATGCCTCAATACGCCTGCCGGCAAAGAACCGTCCATTCATTTTCTGGATAGGTTAACAATTATAAGGAACTAGAAGCATCTTGCTGAGAAGACATACCAAGACACATGCCTGAGCGCTCAGAGGGTCTCTGAACTTCACAGTCATAATGCCCTCCGACTCCTTCTATAAGCATGGTGAACCGATGAGCGAAAGGTTGTGCAAAAGGAGATTGTCTTACATCGTATAAGATCACATTCGTCACTTCTCCTAATGTCGAGCACTCCTCACGGACGTCTTCCTTGAGATCGAGAAGGAGGGAAGTATCCTCGTCAAGTTCCTTCAGAGAAAACATATGCCTCAACACCACAACCCTGTTATTTCTGTTGGGTAGCTTCATATCGTCTTCCTGAGTCTTTGCAGGTCCGAACCCATCCTCGTCGTCCCATTCCTGTAGTTTTCTGTCCAATGTCACACACACTCAGATAACATCACCATCGCAACTCACTTTTGCATTTTACCGATCCGCCGTGTCGCTTTTTTCTTGTCGACCGTTCTCCGCGGCTGCACATTCCCATTTGCTTCCGTTCCCGTGTGTTTGTGCTTGAATTCGGCTCGTTGCACCTTCATTGTCGTCGATGGTTCTCCGACCCGCAGTTCGGCGTCGTCGAGCAAATTTATCGCCAGTGTCACGCTCTCCTCCTTGAAAAACACCACCAACGCCTCACCACTAAACGACCCATCTTCGGTGGCGTACAACTTCACCTTGTGTTCGCCCTCATCATCCTCCTCAATCACCCCAGATTTGCCAAACCGCTCCACAATCTCCTCAGCAGTCGTGTCAAGCGGTAGACCTGTGACATAAACGGCCGTGTTCTTGGAACGAGGTTGTCGTTGACCCGGCTTTGCTTCTTCGTTCTTGCCACGCTTTGTCGACGGCCCCGCAGGTGGCGTCGCGGACGTGTAATCCTCAGGTTCTTTCCGTTTTTTATTGGCGCGTTTCAAAACAGGTGCAGCTGGTGTCTGGCATGGGAAAGAAAGGAGGTATATACGCTGCGGGACGTACTTCAGACATCAAGCAATCATACCTCCTCATCGACGCCGGCGACAGAATAGGCTACTTGTTGCTTTCGCAGAAGATCCTCGTCGATCTGCA
>JBBPLQ010000327.1:0-27194 GCA_038089855.1 Royoungia palumana
TAGATATTGTCTGAAAGGTGGTAAAAAGCTCCCTAGACAGGGCTAGGTACAAGAATTTATGGTCTGGGCATTTCCCGGACTGTATAAACAGTCGCAAAGCTCAGAAATAGCTAAATTATGAATCTATAGTATGTAGATGTACTGCCAAGTCAAGTCCAGGGCATAAGAACGAAGTCCGGAATGCGGGAAAGTAGTCTGAGGTAGTCCGGACCACAAGAAACCCGCTGGGAATAGTCCGGACTGCAGGAAAGACGACCAGACTATTGAATATGTGTCCAGAATGTATGCGATGGGACTGGAAAGTGGACAATGGGGCTGGAAAGTGGAGAATCAGTCTGGAAAGTGGACGATCAGGCTCAGGAATGGATAATCGGGCCCTGAAATGGATGTTTGGGCCCAGAAGGCATGCATCGGTCTCGGGATGAAGCTGGAATATCTACCTAGAGCTGTCCCAAGCTCTACAGCGTGCATGTGTCAGATATCGGGATTTGTCGGAAAGCATGTGGAACGTTCAGAACAAGCTAGTTTCTAAACCCACTCAACAAACCCTTTCAGATAGCATTTCTACTTCATATATAAGCCATATTGTACTCCCTGTCTTGACATGCAATTGCTTCAAATTGAATCATCAAATCACCAGCAGCTCGATCCAAACATTCCACATGCTTTCCAACAATCCTGATATCTGACATACACGCATATTCTCCTCTCCTTGCTCGTTCCCTACACTAAACTTGCCTCAGCTGTTACAAACGCTCCTAAACCCCTATCCTCAACCCCTGTCTTTATGTCTATCAACCCAATCCTATTTTATCAACAAGTCTTTATACCTCAAGAATGCTATGTCATTCCTCCCACATTCTCCCCAGATTTGTTCTAGACACTTTACACCTCATGCCAAACCTATGCTCAAAACCTATTCCTATTGGCTGCCACATACACACAGCCCCATATGTCATATGATTCTTCTCCTCCAATCATATTATTACTTTCACACAGCCTACATGGCACCACTTTCATTATCCAATCATGGTCATTCTAGATACTTTCTTTTATGGTATAAAGTCTGGCACACCAGATGCACACAGACCAGGACACAAATAAATACAAACAATAGATAGTAGTATATATACCTGAGCTGTACTTTGATAGTCCCTCAGTCTAATCAACTTTCATCTTTCCACTCAAACAAACTCCTAAGCCTAGCTAGCTATAATAGCAACTAAACTTCACTTCACTTGAGTATTGTTTCATCAGCCTCCTTCCCCTTTCATACTCACTGTCACCTTCTTCATTTCTCAAGCACTACAGAACGCTCCCCAACAACAGAGTGACTTTGAGGTGAAACCCATTGGTAGCGTAATGAATAAACTAATCCTTTCCCTTTAAGTACTTCAGCTCGTCCTCCAGATGTTTGATCTGGGTGTTCATAACCTTCTTCCACTGTGCATCTGTGGCGTACTGTTTCTCCAGATTTTCCCCCAACTCACTTAGTCTTGCGAACTTTTCGTATAATGAATTGATCCTGATGGCTTCACTCGCTTTCCCTTGAGGGGGATGGATATCAGGGTGGCCTGTTTTTTTGGTCATAAACAATCCAGAGAATCATAAAAAAACATTTGATCACCTTTGACTGAGTAGCATTTCTTGTCCACTTGGCATCGTTTGCAGGCTCGTTTAGAGGTTGTCATGTTTACTTCCCATTTACATTCCCATTTATTTTTTGAGCATCTTTTGCAAGCCTATTAACAAGTTGCACTCAATTACTTGGGATCACTATCCATTCTGTACTTGCCTTCAAATCCAAAGAATTGTCCTCACTTCCTTCTTCCACACCTTCTTCTGCTTGTATAGATAGAGAAGGTGACTCTTTTTGATACTCGTTTGGTGGCAATGAAATTTCTTCTAGGTGTCCCGGGTTGTTCATAAGTCACAAAGGGCCTTCTTGGGTGTCGTTCTCATTGTCAGTTTTGATGATCCTCAATGATGTGTAAGTTTTTCCTTTTTTCTGAGCAGGGGCTCTGACATTCTGATTCCTGGAAATATGTTTCTTGCCCTTGCAATCTTTTACTGGTCAGGCATTGTCTTCCACTTCGGGATCCAAGTCATCATCCATTAGTGCTGGAGGTCGTGGCCATCAATTAACTTGAAGGAAAAAAATAAAACTGAAAGAGGATCCCACCATCTTCCACAGCACCAAGTGTAGCTGCACACTTTTGGTGCTGGGTCTTGACCGATGAGCTTCGCACTGGTCTGTGACGAGTCTACAGTCCCCATCTCTGGGAGAATTCTCCAGCTCACTATAAGGGAAAGTGAAGTCAGATGAATGTAAGAAATGCAGCATTAAGGAATTTACCAGATAGTGGCAGGACATGCCACCATCAATTGTCCTCTGTTGGTTCTGGAAATTCATCCACCAGAACTTCTACATAACTGGTGTCAGTGATTGACAGGTCGTCCATACAGACGTTGTCAAACGAAAGGGAATCTATCTCCATATCCAACCGGTAGTGATGCAATAGCATTGCCCTCAAACTTCCAAGGAGTTTGGGATGTGGATGGGCTACACTTGCTTCTTCCATTAGCCTGCACTGTAAACTTGATCGACAACTCTTGGACTTGATAGTCCAGAAAACATGAGCACTTACCTCTTCCTCTCGGAGGTTGTCCCTCATCCAGGGCCCCCATTCTTCCTTTGGCCCATTGATATGAGGGATGGTCTGCAGGGCAGACAGTATGCAGCCTGCAATGTGCAGGACATTCTCGTTGATGCCTCGAGTTGAATTCATTGTGCTAAGATATGCGGGTTGTATGGCCAGAGTGTAGGTTGTCAGTGATATGAAATCACCCATGTGATCAAGTTCTGTCTGTGCTTTATCCCACTGTGGACCACCCCAACAGTACAAGTGGACCATGATCTTGGCTCGGAATTCAGAATTACTCCTATTACGTAACTCCGAAGCATTCAATGTTCCACCACATGAGACCTTACCTAATTTGCCTGTGCCCAAAGATTTATGTCCTGTGCACAATACCTTTTCACTTGACACTTCATCATGCCCTCAGATGTCTTCACCCTCTCTGAGCTCTGCATGACCTTATGTACAATGAGTAGGATGGCTTCAGACAAGAGAAGGAAACAATATCAGTTGTTACTCCTTACGGTTACAATGGAAGTGCTTCTGCAAAACAGCAGCATGTATACTACTTGCGTCTTCAACCTGCATACATTGATCTTAAGCCAGTCTCCAAAATTTTCTCAGTCAGAGGTTGGCAGTCGTCGTTTACCTCTCTTTGTCCTTGACATACCTTCCTTTTCTTTTTTTCTAGCTCTGTCACAAGCTCATTGATACCAAGGGACAGGGATATCCAAGTTCGGAGTGTTCCACCTCTCCTGCCCTTCCCTTTGGATGCTTCTCTTTTCAGCTGGGAGGCAGAGACTTGGAGGAGCCAACCAGGATGTCAATTTACCTGTCTGTTGGGAGGCTAGATAGGAAGTGACACAGCCTGATTTTCTAATCTATGTAACCTCCTATTCCACTTGGCATCCATCCACAAGTGGTGCTGAGTTTGAACATGTCAGCATTCTTCTTTCTAATGCGAACAAACCGCAACTGTGTTTGCAGTCTAGCTAGAAGCTGTACATATGTATGAAGACCAGCATGTTCCATTATGCAACGTGGGGTTGGCACCATTCCCTGTTGCCACAACCACTCATCATGAGTTAGACACATCAAAAAAGAAGAAATTGTCCCATCATGGAGCTTGAGTTCACCCTTGTGGAGTTCAAGACTTTTCCAAGCAATGTCGCAAAGTATTGTATAAACAAGGGGTAGAAACTCTCTGATGCTGAGAACAATATCTCAAGGTATTTATTTCATTGTTTTGTGGACTGTGGTCCCATTGATTTCGCTTTCTGGCTATACCATAGGAAGTACAAGATGTTATTAGATACACACTTGAAGGGGCGAAGAATGACGAGAGTCTCGAGTTCTGGTTGCTGGAAGGTACACAGGAGTTTGAGAAGGTGCTCAGCTGGCTGCGAGGATGGAAGGAGTGGAGGAACAAGCAAGGTGAGTTAGCAACGGGCTCTTGTCTTCGAAGGAAGCAACCTGAGCCCACTTCTGATCCTACAGTGGATCAAGGCATGCCTGGTGCGGCATACGAAACGCTCCTCCGTCTACAAGCAGTCAAGTAAGTACAATTCTCTGAATCCAAATAAAATGCTCATTGCTGTGCAAGGTCTCGGCTGGTAGTATCTATCAGAAAACCCCGGCTGCTGAGACTCGCTCAGAATACCGAAGGAAACAAACTCTGGCAGTCAGAAACAGTCTGCAATCTGCAAGTCCTCAGGTAATTGCAGCTTTGCAAGACCAAATGACAGTCTTATTGTACTTCAAGGTTTCAGCCAGCGATGGTGTTCAGAAAAGCCTGGCTGCTATAATTCATATAGAAAATCAAGGGCAACCGGATCAGACAGTTGGAAACAATCTCGAGAGTGAGAGGTCTGAGGTGAGTACAATTGCAGGTTGTGAAACTGTTTGAAACAGCTCACTGCTTTTTATGGTGGTGTTTCCACGCAACATTAGGCTCTTGAAGAACCCACAGAAAACCCACTGTCCAAGCATGTCTGTCACGTGCCGTTCCTCCAACCTACTCTGCACCTCCGAGACCCAACTACAGCGCCCTCGCGCACTCCGATACCCCGTCCATAGATCTCTGTCTCTCTGTTTCACTCCATCTCTCCATTCTCCGTTTATAGTTTACATTCTATCTCATCATGTATTGCCTCCAACTAGTTACCCATGACCCTGCATGTACATTTCTCCATCGACCCTTCTCCGTTCTCCATCGACCCTTCTCCGTTCTCCATCGACCCTTCTCCGTTCTCCATCGACCCTTCTCCGTTCTCTGTCGACCCTTGTCCATTCTCTGTCTCCGACCCTTACTCCGACCCTTCTGACTCCGGACTTATTCATCTCTGTCCCAGTTATGTTTCCCGTCCTCCGTATATAAGTCCGCACCTTGTCGTAGATACTCTAGCTTGAATATCAACTAAGACTTCCCCAGTACTCCTCTCTCGTCTCGCTCCACTTTGAGTTCACCATCCAACCCACTCCGTCCTCTTCATCCTCTGAAATCCGGGACCCCCAACAAGGACAGTAAGGGCACAGCGCTCTGCTCCAAGTCGCTGAAGCTGAAGTCCTGAACCTCTCGTGTAACTCCGGAGTTGTATCCAGAGTTGACCGGAGTTGTCACCAGAAATCCTGCATAGCCTTAACAATGTCCAATTGCCTGGTGACAACGACATTTCAATTACCTGTTCAACCATTTCCTTATGTTGCTGCAAAACGAACCCAGGGTCACATGGAGAGTGGTGATGCTCCAGCACACAATTTGTGTTGTCACCTGGGGAGCGGATCCATTGATCCTCAAGTGGTATGTGACTAACCTTAGGAAAGGACTTCAAGACTTGGACTCAGAGGTGGTGGCTGCATTCAACATCTTAGTCGCTTGTATTGATTATTGTATGAACATATGATGGCTTGCCAGTTGTGCGTGAGGGCTACCTTTATGAGACTGCTATACCTTTACTCTAAAGCCATTATAAGCAAACCTCAGTAGGCTTGGATAAACAAACACCCGTAGATTAGCCTTGGCAGTTTCAGAGACTCCGAGTTGGGAGCATCGGAACTTATACATGGTATTGTAGTTTCCTGCAGACTAAGGTTTCTAACAATCAGCCTACCATCAACCAAATTCTTATCCATTCTAGAGCCAGCTTTTGCTCCAATGACCTTAGTGGTGGTGTTCGTCCATACCAGATGGAGCCTTTTGATGTTCCCTACCTCCAGGAGGTCTGTAGCATGCATCGAAACTACCTACAGCGTACCACTCCATACCGAGGGATTAGCCACAAAGTGCTCATATGATTAATTATGGCATTCAAAGTGTGCAATCATTCAATTGAGAGGTTTGTAGTAGTCAACTCTATTTGGAATGTCCCGAGGGCTATTTCTGACCAATAGTCTGGATCAGAGTTTATTTGAGTTGCTTGCAGTGTCACAAAGTTTCATGACATATTGCACAACCAAATGCAAAATGACAGTTACATATCTTATTTGCCCTTGGAGAAGCATGAGGGTAGCATGAGTAATGTACATATGGTTGGTGGTTCAGATGTCCAAGAATGAGAAATAAAAACATCGACACCTCCCATCAAGGCTGAGGCCTTCATTTCTCTCAACATATCCTCTAGGATTTTGATCTTTACGCCCATCTCTTGCATCTTCCTTTTTTCTGCAGCATCATCACTCTCCAGCTCCACCACATGCTGGTTGATTGTCATAAAATCTTGCTTCAAAAGCTTAAATTTATCCTTGAAAACAGCATTTTGTGCTCCAGCTATTCTCCTCCAAGGACAGCAAATGTCAGGTAAGCCTGTGCAATCTCTCAGAAAGAGAAAAAGTAGTGTAGAATTATGCCAATCACCATCCACCTTGCAACAGATCTTGCCTGTGACACATGACTAACATGCCTACTTTGAAGTATCAACACCTGGGTCCCATTTACATGTGAAACCATGGTTTATACATGCATTGCAAGCCTGAAAAAGAGGGAAAAGAAATAGAGTGTCTTGCTAGCTTATCACATTCAATTATTTATTTCCTTACTTTTAAGGATGAAGAATCTTCTTGCTGTTCATTTTGAAGCAAATCTTCCAAATCTTCTGATGCTTCCATTGGAACCGCTTTACCTTTACCTTTGTGGCATGCAGGTTTTGAAGGACCAGCCTAGTCCTGGTTATCCTCACCCATCTCTATGAACTCCCTCAAACAATATGTCTTCATCTTCTTCCACTTCTTCGCTGGATGTGCTAGATGTGCATTCATAGCTTCCTGTGTCCTGCATGGCTGCATATTATACCTGTGGATGTTATGAACACTCCTAAACCCCTATCCTCAACCCCTGTCTTTATGCCATCTAACCCAATCTTATCTTATCAACAAGTCTTCACACCTCAAGAATGCTATGTTGTTCCTCCTGCCTTCTCCCCAGACTTGTTCTAGACTCTTTACACCTCATGCCAAACCTATGCTTGGAAACTAGTCCTATTGGCTGCCACATCTACACAGCCCTATATATACTCCACCAATTGGATATGATCCAACATACTTCTCAACTTCTCTTCCATTCCAAGGCAGTGCCTTATCTATGACATCATTCATCTTCCTTATCATCCAGTGACAATTAGATACTGAGTATCATACCACCTTCCTTTCTAGTGTACTGTCATAAATACGACCACACACAGTGGACACTATATAAACCCTCATGTAGTAGCATATTCTCCTCAGTTTAATTCACTTCAATCTTTCCGTCTAAACACTCCTCATAAAGAGTTAGTCCCTCTTCAAAGGACCACTACACATCATCCTAGTGTTTTGGGTGTTGTTTCAGTGGAAATACCAACATTGGAGGCGCCACATTTTGGGAGTTTGAGCACAATTTTAAAGGAATCTCTTGTTAGGACATTCAAAGACCCCACAACATTCTTCTCTGAGAGTTCCTTTTCAGCCCTCTCAGCTGCATGCCATAGAGGTAAACATGAGCACCACAGTACTTGGGTCACTCACCTGAGGATACCCTCTCCACTGCTGGTACAACCAAGGGTTCAATTCCCCCTTTTAGACATACTGTGGATGAACATATAGTAGATGAATGGCCATGTAAGAGAAACAGGAGCTCACTGGATTGTGGCAGGTCATTCCACCATAAGTTGTCTCCTGTTGGTTCCGGAATTGCATCATCTGAAATGTTTATGTATACTAGATCTGTAATTAATGGATCCTCTGTGCACATGGTGTCTAAGGATAGTGAAACAACACCCAAACAATTAGGATATTGCATAGTAGTCTGATCAAGAGTGACTAGCTCTGAGGAGTTTGTTTTGGATGGAAGATACAAGTCGATTAAACTGAGGACTATTGAAGTACAGCTCAGGTATATATACTACTCTAAAGTGTTTGTATCTATTTGTGTCCTGGTCTGTGCACAACTGGTGTGCCAGACTTTATACTATAAAAGGAAGTATCTAAAGTGACCATGATTGGTTAATGAAAGTGGTGCCATGTAGGCTGTGCAAAAGTAATAATATGATTGGAGGAAAAGAATCGTACGACATAATGAGGCTGTGTGATTGTGGCAGCCAATAGGAATAGTTTCTGAGCATAGGTTTGACATGAAGTGTAAAGAGTCTAGAACAAGTCTGGGTGAAAGGCAGGAGGAACGACATAGCATTCTTGAGGGATGAAGACTTGTTGATAAGATAAGATAGGGTTAGATGGCATAAAGACAGGGGTTGAGGATAGGGGTTTAGGAGCGTTCGTAACACTACCCCCCTGCTATTGGTCAGATTCCAGATGACCTGCATCTACAGCATGCTTGTGGAGCTGAACGCTCTGAGCTGAAACCTCTGTTGTATTTTCAGGCATGGGGTTGAATAAAGAGTTAAAGTTTTCATAATTGATCCTGAGTTTTCTTGGGGCGGAGAGATGGGACATGTGGAAGAGTTTAACCGCATCTGGTGCATTTTCCAAGTGTTTGCTTGGTTCCCAAGTATGCTCTGTTTCACCATATCCTTTCCAGTGCGCTCTAGGCATGAGTGTAGTGGAACGACATATGGTTGTGTTGGTTTGTGAAGCATAGGGAAGGGAATGGACTTAGTCGTAGGAAATGGTATGAGATTTGAGGCGTTTGTAACACTACCCCCCTTCTGTTGGTGAGGCTCTGAATCACCATGATCCAGAAAGTTTACGCCAATATCTTCCATTTCCGTTGATGACATAGGTATTGGATTGAACATAGATGTAAAGTTTTCATATGTTATTTGCAGTTTTCTAGGGGCGGAGGGATGGGCTAGGTGGAAATCTTGTATTGCTTCCGGAGCATTGGATAAGTTTTTAGCTGGCTCCCATGTGCGCTCCGTTTCATCATATCCTTTCCAATGTACGAGGTATTCGAGTGTTCGACCTTTGAGTCTCAAGTCAACGAGACAGTTGACCTTGTATTCCACCTCTCTGTCCTCTGTGACTTTTATTGGGCCCGGTTTGGTAACAGGTTGTCCCTCTAGTCGTTCAGAGTATGGTTTTGTTCGAGAGATGTTTACAACTGGATGTATTTGGATTGATTTAGGGAGTTTTAGCTCCACTGCGTTTGGTCCTTTCATAGATATTACTTCATATGGGCCGATGTATTTGTCAGAAAGCTTTCTAGACCGGTTTGTGATTTTCAAATTGTCTGTGGCTAGCCAGACTTTATCACCGGTTTTGTAAGTGGGTGCTTCTGATCTATGTTTATCGGCTTGGTGTTTCATACATTCCTGTGCCTGCAGGATGTTTTCTTTTGTTTCTTTTAATATACTTTGCATGTCTTTTATGAATTCCTCGGCTTTAGGTGTTTTAGAAGCCTGAGGTTCTATTCCCATATGTGGTTCATAAGAATGAGTGATTGAAAAGGGGGAGAATTTTGTCATTGTATTCCTTTTTGAGTTGTAACTGAACTGTGCAATTGGTAGCCATTCGCTCCAATTTGATTGATTTTCTGCACAGAACAGGCAAAGGAATTGTTGGACTTCTCTGTTCATACGCTCCGTTTGTCCATCTGTTTGTGGATGGTGAGCTGTGCTCAGTTTCGGAGTTATTCCTAGGTTTTTGGAGATATCTTTCATAAGTTGTGATGCGAATTGTGGACCTCTGTCCGACACGATTGTTTTAGGAAGGTGTCACATGCCGTTCCTCCGACCTACTCTGCACTTCCGAGACCCAACTCTGGTGCTCTCGCGCACTCCGATACCCTGTCCGTAGATCTCCGTCTCTCTGTTTCACTCCATCTCTCCATTCTCCGTTTATAGTTTACATTCTATCTCGTCATGTATTGCCTCCGTCCTAGTTACCTCCGACCCTGCATGTACATTTCTCCGTCAACCCTTCTTCGTTCTCTGTCGACCCTTGTCCATTCCCCGTCTCCGACCCTTACTCCGACCCTTCTGACTCCGGACTTATTCATCTCCGTCCCAGTTACGTTTCCCGCCCTCCGTATATAAGTCTGCACCTTGTCGTAGATACTCAAGCTTGAATATCGACTAAGACTTCCCCGGCACTCCTCTCTTGTCTCGCTCCACTTCGAGTTCCCCCTTCAAACCCACTCCGTCCTCTTCATCCTCCGAAATCCGGGACCCCCAACAAGGACAGTAAGGGCGCAGCACTCTGCTCCGAGTCGCTGAAGCCGAAGTCCCGAACCCCTCGCGCAACTCCGGAGTTGTATCCGGAGTTGACCGGAGTTGTCGCCAGAAATCCTGCATAGCCTTAACAATAACATTATATCAGTGGTATCAGGATAAGAATATCTGAATAAGAAATACCACTTGATATTCAACACTCTTCCTCATTTGAAATATTGAGATTCATGAATAAGGAGATAAGGTGAGACTTTTTCGTCCACGTTCAAAGGCTATCTTCCCAAGGTTTTTGGTGAAGATATCGGAGAACTGTTGGTTAGTCGGAACATAAAATAGTTCAACTTCACCAAGTTCTACGGCTTCTCGGATATAATGTTCTGGTATCTGGACATGTTTGGTTCTGCCTTCTTGAGCAGGATTCGAGGCGAGAAACATAGCTCCCTGGTTATCCACACAGAGTGGAATAGGGGGAAGAACGATAGTTAGTTCTTCGAATAAGTTTCGAATCCATTGCAGTTGTTTGCAGCATTCAGTCATGCCACAATATTCTGCTTCAGTGGATGAAAGTCATACCCTCTTCTGTCGTTTTGAAAGCCAAGATACAATACTGTTGGCTAAATATACCGAATATCCAGTTGTCGATCTGGATGTTTCGATATCTCCTGCCCAGTCCATGTCACTATAAGCGATTATACCATTCATTGGTCCATCTGACTTGTAGGTAATACAGAGGTCAGTGGTTGTTGCAAGGTAGCAGACAATATAGATCGCCTTCTGCAGATGTTCCTCAGAGGGATTAGCAGAGAATTGTGACATCTTGATCACGGCGTAGGCAAGGTCAGGTCTGGTTCCTAACATGATGTATAGGAGGGAACCTATGACTGATTGATAATGACTTTGGAGGTTTGGGTCTCCTTGTTTATCGTTGGGTCTTGGATTATATCTGGTAGGGAGCGGTGTGTTAACTGGTTTGGAGTTTGTTTGTCCAAATCTCTCAGCGACCTTTTTGGCATAGGTACACTGGTCGAGACGAATAGTTCTTTTCTTTCGATCTTGAGTGATCCGCATTCCTAAATACTCTTGGGCTTGTCCAAGGTCTCTTGATTCCCAACATTTCATGAACTCTTGTTTGTGTTTGAGGACTAGAGATTGATTGCTACCCATAAAAAGAGCGTCGTCAACATAAAAGATGAGGACAATGATGTCTTTGCCGATAAATTTATAATATACTCCTGGATCGGCATGTGTTCGAGTGAAACCGAACTTTACCAGGGAAGCGTGCAATTGTTTGTTCCATTGCAATGCTGATTGTTTGAGTCCATAGATGAACTTGATCAATCGACAGACTTTGGTCTCTTGACCTTTCTTGATGAAACCCTCAGGTTGAACCATATAAATCTCTTTGTCTAACTCGCCAAATAAATAGGCGGTTTTAACGTCTAGGGCTTCTAGTTCCCAATCTTCCAATGCTGCTGTAGCAAGGAGTAGACGAACGGTTTCAAACCTGGTAACTGGTGAAAAGGTTTCTTCATAGTCGATACCGAAGACTTGTGTAAAGCCTTTGGCAACAAAGCGGGCTTTCTTTCTACCATCACTTTTGACTACAAATACCCATCTTCCCTGGACGGGTTTGCAACCTTTGGGTAGATCAACTAGTTTCCAGACATTTCGGTCTAAGAGAGATTTGTATTCATCATTCATGGCGTCTCTCCATGCTTTCTGATCTGCTTCAGATAGCTTGAGGATATCACGATAATGTTTTGGTGTGGTAATCATGACGGCTTGTGCGAAATGATGTCTCAACCATTGGTTTGAGTACATTTCTCCCATTGGTTCATCGTTTGGAGTTTTTGCAACGTCTTGTTGCATAGGCTCTTCCTGAATCACTTCCTGACCTCTTCAAATATCTCTCTCGATTTCGAGAGGTGGTTTTTGACCATATGCGTTATCTGGCATCACTCGCGGAATTCTGATCCTAGTGGATCTTCTCTCTTCGACAGGTGCTCTGAGATTAGCTCGCTGTCTGAAGGTAGGACGGTGCTGGTGAGGCAGTGCTTTGAATTCGGCTAGAGGTTCTCTCTGCTGTATCGGTGATTGCCAGTCCGCAGGTCTAAGAGGTCGTGTCTCCTGATATTCATAATCAGGGAGATGATAGCGTTTATGTTGTGGCATATCATCTATATCTCTCCATTCGTTTTGTTCATCTCTGAATCTTCCTGGTTGTATAGGTCTCTTCCGGTTGGAAGGTCCAGGTTGGGGTGATGGAGATCGAACAGTAGGCAAACGATAATTGTTTGGTTCGAGAGATGATGATGGGAAGTATAGAGGCGATGAGTGAGGTGAATCTGTGCGTTCCTTTCCTTTGCTTCTGCTTGGATGAGATAAATCGAATAGTTCTGATCCGAGAGATGGTAAGGAGGTTTCCATTTTGGGAGAAGGAGTAGATTCATAGGATTTGGGAGTTTTGTGCCATGATGATCTCGACGATGTAGACGTGTTATCGTCGGTGGTTGATCTATTGTCGAAATTTCGTGGATCGACATTTATATATCTGTTAGGGGGTAACGGTTCCGGTATTTCATCCCCTGTTTGTATGGGAAGGTCGTTTGCAGTTGGTATCGACAGGTCCTGTCTGTCTTTACTCTTTCTGGAACATGATAAGAACCGTGACTCATCGAATATGGCGTGTGAGGCAATGAACATCCGATGTCTGGTTTGAGACCAGAAACGGTATCCCTTGGTATGAGATTCATAACCAATGAACGTCATTTCTTCAGCTTTTGGTGCTAGCTTGTCTTTACGCATCTCTGACGGAATAAAGACATAAGCTGTACAACCAAAGATTCGAAGGTAGGAGATGTCTGGTTTCTTTTTCTCAAAATTTTCGATGGGAGTTTTCCAGTTGAGACGGCACATAGGTTGTTGGTTATATATATGAAGAGAGGTCTCTATGGCGTCTTGCCAAAAGATGTCAGGTAGACATGCATGATGGTGCATTGCATTTGCTTTCTCGAGTATAGTTCGATTGAACCTCTCTGCACGACCGTTTTGTTGTGGAGTATGTGGGACTGAGGTTTCATGTTTGATCCCTCTGGATGAGAAGAACATTTTGACGTTCTGTCCCATAAATTCCCCTCCTCGGTCTGAACGTACAGAGGTGATGGTGAGTCCGGATTGTGTTTCCAAGAATGAAAACATGGTAACCAGTTGTGCACAGGTCTCGGACTTGTCTCGAAGAAAAGACAGAATAGCGTAACTGGAAAAATCATCGATAAGGGTGAGAATGTATCTCTTCCTGGATCGAGACTCCTTGGGCATAGGACCAATGAGGTCAGTATGGACAAGGGGTAAGCGGTCGAGTTGATCGCTTATTAGAAGGAGGAAATGGTCTATTTGCCATTTTTCCTTCCGTGCATCCTTTGCAGGGTGGTAATTTGGTATCAGGAAGGTGAGGAGCACCAGATGTATTCTTTCACAGTTGTTGAAGGACACTCTGAGAGGGATGTCCAAGGCGTAAGTGCCAGAGGGTGACAGAATCAGGTAATAGTTGAACTGATGTTACAACCGATGGTTTAATCGTAGGCGACTGAAACCAATGTAGGTTGTTTTCTTGTGGAAATAAGGCCGATGCCTGTATTACCAAAGATCCACCAGTGTTCCAGACTTGTGTTCGTCCATTTGTTATAGAGCATTTATATCCCTTCATGGTAAGAGAGGGGATAGATAAGAGTCGGTAAGAGGCATGAGGGGCATACCAGACGTCATCCAAGATCGTCTGTGGTAGATTGTTAGGTGATAAGATCACTTTCCCTGGACCATACATAGATATTGTTGATCCAGAAGTAACGGTGGCAGATCGTTGTTCCTGTCCGAGATGAATGAAGTCGGACATATATGGGGAAATGTGGTCTGTACAACTGCTATCCATCATCCAATGATGTGGTTTACCCTCAGCGTTTCCGACGGTATAACAGCCAAAAATTTGTTTATTGTAGTTGGATGATAAAGGGATCTCTCGTTCATCTACACGAGGTGGTCCGGAGAAGATTGCTCCAGATGCAGTATATATGGGGATTGGATCATCAGGATCCATAGCTAACGTTTTACTCGCAGAGTATCTCATCCACGGTGAAGGTGGTAATCCTTCTAGTAGTTCTCTGGCAGAAGTGCCAGGTAGCATTTGTCCCATAGGTAACCCTCCAAGTACAAACTTTTTACCTTTCTCCTTTTCTTTTTCTTGTTGCGACCAGTGGATGTTTCTGCAATCTCTGGTACTGGTGTCTCAGAGACTGCGGTCTCGAAAGTACTGAGGTGAAATGGTGGGGTAGGAGAATGACTGCATGTTGCTGTCTCCCCATCCTGGTCCTGGTTCTGCAACAGTAGATTCGAAATCTTGTCCGGTGTCCATCTCCATATACAAAGGTTCTTTGAAGTTGTTGGGTTGTGGTTCGACTTCTTCGATTCTCACAGATAGGGGTAAAGATCCTATTGCGGTATTAGCTACAGTGTTTGCTGTTTTCTTCTGTTTTCTTCGTTCATAGTACTCGCTGGCGTTGTTCCCTCCTTGTCCTCTATAAGGTTTTCCTCGTCCTCTGCGGTTAGAACCGCGGGACAGACCACTGCTTTGAGGTTGCGGTGGTTGTTGTTGTTGGGGTCTCCAGGTATTTTGCCTGGGAGGACCGTTCCGTATTACAGCAGTCCTATTTATTGAGGGTTGAGAGGAGGTGGATGCGACAGCTGATATGCGATGATGGAGTGGTCGGGAATGATTTCGGGAGCGGGTATTCCTTAGATCGATCTCTCCGAGGATAGTTGATTTGATGTCGTAGACATCAATATCATCGGAGGCGGTTTGGATGAGTGTCGAGCGTATGTTGCTCATGGAGTCAGGGATGGTGTGAAGGAGTAAAAGTGCCTTCATTTCTCTGTTGAGATTTCCCCCACAGGCGTCCATTTCTTGGAACATGGACTGTATTTTCTGGAGGTCTTCCTCCGCTTTGTGTTCCCTGATCCTGTGGTTCATCAGTTTTGAGAAACTGAGGTACCTTCCTGCGAGTCCTCTAGCACCGTATCGTTCTTGGAGGCGGTGCCAGTATCTAAAGGTTTTTGACTCGAGGAGTTTATGAGCGACGATAGTAGTAGTGGCTCAAATATCATCTTCTTCCCAATCTTTGGGAGCTTCTTTTGCTAAGGAATAATGCGAGGTTGAGCATAGGATGGCAAGGACTTTATTATCGGCGTCCTTCCAATCCTGGATATCGGCATGAGTGGTGGTGATTAGGGAATAATGTGCCGGCTTCAACCAATCCGCTTGATTGATGGTAAGGAGAAGGTGTTTGATCCTCATAGACCATTCAGCGTAGTTTTCCTTCCCGGTAAGTAATACGAAGTCTTTCATTTGATAAGACTCGATCTTGTAGGAGTCGGCCTTAGGGAATTGGAGAGTTTGCTGAGATGGTTGTTGAGTCATGGCTGTAAGCGATTTTTTGTCAGTAATGAGGAACTTCAGAATAGGAACCCCCTTTTTCGATCAATGCCTCCATTCCCAATATTTATGATACAAGATCTTTGTTACATCCTACGCTTTTTGGACAGAATAGACTTAGTCTTTTCCTCTGATACCTCCGCAGCTCTCCGTTTAGGAGGAGGATAGGTTAGATGACATGCTTCCGCATACGTCTTTCCTTCCTTCATATATCTCTGAACTTCGATATGTTTCGAGTTCAGGGGATCATCCTTCCATTCTCGTCTGAGAAGGCTATTGATCCGGGAGTGGTACCATTGTTGGAATGGTGCGGGAGGTTCGTATCCGAGTGTCGCGTAATAGGAAGGGTAAGTCCTGAAAAGGACGTTGTTGTTACAAACCAAGTCGAGAAGTAGCAGGTTGGTATCTTCCTCCTTGTCAAGAGGAGGGAAGTGGTCTCTCCAGAGGACTTCGAAACTGGCGTCATGGCAGTAAGCTTGGGTAGTCTCATCGTAAGATGGTGAAGGAAAGGCCCAGCCCATTCCTTCATATACAGAGCTTAGGGGTTCGTTAGGGAACATGAACCCAGTGGCTAGTGATGATCCCATAGGTGTGTTGGTCTCTGCCGTCGTAAGACGAACAGGAATCGAGATACGACTTGCAGGGATGTATCCGATTGGGTATGGTAGGACATTACCGGCTCTGTAAAAATAGACTTTTCTGCCATTGAATCTAAAAGAATGTCTCTCCCTAGGAGGAGGCATCAGTTTCAAGGTCCGGAAGATGGCTGGTCGAATTGGATCCAGCCGCGTGAGGTGAACTGCTTTCTCAAGATACGTGCGATGCCGGAGACTCTGTGAGTCCATAAGGAGCTTGAGCGAGATCGCTCGTTGTTCCGGCATTGTTTCTATTGGCACGATTTCAGTTTCTCCTTCCCATATGTGGGCGCGTTCGAATCAGTCGTGGGGACGATTGAGAGGAATGAGGTCTGTCATGATCTCCAAATGATTCGTTTCCAATATTTGGGAGGTTTGAATTTCTTCTAGCCTCTGATAGAATTCGGGAATCATAGGGTAAGCGTTCATCGTAGGGTGGCACAGGTGGTGATTCATCGTCGATTTGTTGGTTAGATTGGAGTCGATTTATGCGAAGATACGCAAGTAGATTCTCTTGGTCTCGATGGTGAATTGGTTGGCCAAGGGTACTCCAATTTGTGGGTATGTCGACGAAGTTATTCCAGTTGTGGTGGAATCCTGCTTCTGATCATACAATGCGATGATGGATGTGAGTGGAGGAAGGATGTAGTCCAAAGCAAATTTCGTCTAGGGACAGGTGGTTATCACAGAACGGACAGGGTCTGTGAATCGGTTGAATCGAGTTAAGAGTGCATCTATAACACTCTCTAGTGCCGCAGGGTATGGAAGGGTCTCTCAGGAGTTCTGCAGATTCGACGGGTGCAGATTCTGAGGTAAGGCGGGCATGCTTGATTGTAGTAAGGTAGGGTCCCGGTGATGGTTGGTTGGACTGACGATTCCTTTGTCTAGATCTTGTGGGGTTAAAAGCTGCAGGTAGAGTCGGCTGGATAGTTTGCCGAAGTGGGGGAGATCTCAGAATGGGAGGTTCTGGTGCAGCGTTTGTCGAGGCGGTAGGCTCTCGAGTGATAGGAGTCAATGGGAATGGGGATCTCGCCAAGGGAGTTCTCGGCAGAGGCTGACTAACCGTAGTTGATAAATATAGGTTGTCAAAGCCTATAAAGCAATGATAAAGTCGATTAGCGATTGAGATTCGGTAATCGAGAGAGAAATGACGAATGTGGGGATCCAACGAATATGCAAAGTATGAAACTATCGCATCCTCATCACAATAAATCGTGACTGATGCTCGTTGATAAGTGGGGTGAGTTGTAAGAACGATCCAAAAGGATTTGATCAAACAGAACATCACTTGGATGAAACACATGGCTTCGAAAGTCTCCATGGCTGAACCAAGGTAGGCGGTGATGGGAATAAGAGTACGCATAATATATGCCAGCCGCTTAGTTAAGCAGGGCTCATAACCTAAAGAACTGGTAGTTCTCTTTCTCTACACAAGTGCATAGGATACTTCTTCTCTTGGAGAAGTATGCGCAGGTAAAGTCAAGTAGAGACTTACTTGAGGAGACTTTTAAGGAGCGAAGCAAGAGTGATTGAGGTAGAGTAGAAGATAGATTTCTAACTGAGGAGAGCGAGTGTGAGGGAGCTCTCCTCTTATATACGGTACAGTATTGTATGTACATATTTGGACTGGTCCATGCACAGTCTTGTCTTTCTACCTAATAAGGAAGAAGAGCATGCGATGGAATCGCACTATCTGTCATACATGTTTAGTAAGTATCCGACAGGGTCGGTAAGTGAGTCATATAAGATGACTCATAGTATGACATAGGAATATTGAATGATTATCCAATATAAAAATGAATAACATTATATCAGTGGTATCAGGATAAGAATATCTGAATAAGAAATACCACTTGATATTCGACAACATTATACTAGAGTACAAACACGGACAAACATTAGAGTAGTATATAAACCCTCGATGTAGTAGCCACACTCTTTAGTTTTATCAACTTTGATCTTTCCATTCAAAGTCCCTCCTAAGCTTTTTCCTTTCAAATCCACTAAACTTCATTCGCTTTGAGTGTTGTTTCAGGAGGTGGGGATCCCTCTGGAGAAGTAAGAGATGAGAATGTCATTGCTAGCAATCCCTGTTTGAGCTACACGGTTTTAGAAGTCGGAGATGTATGCTGGGAGGTCAGAGCTTTTGGTGCATCGTTCCGAGGCTAACCAGTGGATGGCATTCCCTTTGGTGTCCTGATGTTCAAAGGATTTTTTAAAGGCTTCCTCAAATTCAGTCCAGGATCCAAGGGAGTTGGCAGCAATACTCTTGGCTCGGAAGGTGTCTGCCCAGATGAGGGCAGGGCCTTTGGTCATATAGGAGAGGGCAAAGGCGACTTTAGCATTGGGGTTGGAGTAGACTGCCATATTGACTAAGAGGTAGACATTAACTGAGTTGAGCCATGGGTGTTACGATCACATCCAATCTGATTCCATTTCCTACAGTCTTTATGCCTATAAACCCAACACAGTCTTTTGACAAGACTTTCAAACCAACAACCTATGTTGTTCCTCTCCATCCGTCCTTGAAGGACACATTCTAAATATAGACGCCTCATGCTAAACCTATGCTCGGAATTGATTCCTATTGGCTGCCACAATAGAAGCAGCATATATTTAACCAACCAATCGGATATGATCCATGCACGTTCCATTCTACAGAAGCTTGACACTTCTCTTCCATTCTCAAGGCAGTGCCTTATCTATGACTCATCTCTTATCATCCAATGACAATTAGATACAGGATATCGTACCACCTTCCTTATTAGTGTACTATTGTAAATACAACCACACACAGTGGACACTATATAAACCCTCGATGTAGTAGCCACACTCTTTAGTTTTATCAACTTTGATTTCCCCCATTCAAAAGCCCCTCTAAGCTTTCTTATTCACTTTCAATCCACTAAACTTCATTCGCTTTTGAGTGTTGTTTCAATGGGATGGCTCGTTCATAGGATCCATCAAAGGTGTCTGTGACGCTGATGCAGATTTCTTTGGGGGGTGTTGCCATAATGGGATGGATGGGGTTGACAGGGGTGGGGTTCGTCACTGAGGAGAGGGTGGTAATGGCAAAGGGGAAATGCTGCCCAGTAGGGGTAGCAGTGGTAGGGGATGGTGGGGTGGGGGCATGAGGGATGCTCAGTTGACTAGAGAGTTGGTGACTGAGTTCGAGGGTTTCTGCTTCTTCTTCAGAATCAGAGGAGGAGACATAGACATCTGGGTCAGGTGAGGGTGATCATTGGGGTTCTGGAACAGATTCTGAATCAGAAGATTCCAATGGGTGTCATGAGCGGATGGCCCACGGGTCGCGAGTGAGTCTGGGAGGAATGGTGGGCTTACTGCGATGAGAGCAGGCCTGATAGAGAGCTTAGTTCTTTTGTTATGACAACCCTGGGTAGGGACTGGCGTTAACTCAGCGGCTCAAGGGTTCCGACATTCTGAGACAGGGGTTCCGATAGTTCCGAAAATCAGGGCTTCTGTCAGATGACAAAAGATCAAAGGTTTCGACGTGCCTGAAGTCCCGACGCTCCGAGACAGGGGTTCTGAAGGTTCCAAAAATAGGGGCCCTTGCCAAAAAGCAGGAGTTGATGATTCTACGATAGAACACCTTTGTCAAAGGGGTTTCGAGAGTTCAAGAGATCCCTAGCACGTTGTAGGGGTTCGAAGGGTTTGAGAGAGGATCCTCCAGAGAGTGGGGAGGATTCAAAGGGCGACAGTGGTTGAGCACAGTAAATTGAGTAGAACTAAGCTGGAGGGTACAGACAAGTATTCTACAACTTATATAGGAGTTGAAGAAGGCTGAGTCAGGTCAGCAAGAATTGGGTCATTCCTCAAGGGAATGTGGGTCAGGGGACAAAGGGAAGATGGAGTCTCAAAAAGGAACAAGGTGGGGTTCTAGGGAATGGGATGAAAGGGATGAAGGGATACCACTAATACAAAAAAGGTAGAAGAGCAGACATAGGAGATCTTGGGTGACCATGATCCTCAACTGTGGCACAGTAAGCATGCTGCAGATCTGGGGCTGCAGGTTCCAACATTGGATTTCCTAAAAAGGAAATTCTCAGAAGTGAAAATTTTGAGTGGGAGTCAATCGACCAGTCAGGGAATGCAACAAAGAAAGGGGTCAAGTTGACTGGCCAGGAGAGAAGAGAAAAAGGAATCGTAACAGAGTTCCTAAGAATGACATAGAAGGGATGAAGGAACTCCATGATACAAGAAAGATAAAAGGGAGGAGGGGGGAGGGTTATGGACGACTGAGATCTTTGGCTGTGGCATAGTAGGTATACTGCGGATCCGGGATTACGTGTTCCGACATTGGGTTTCCTAAAAAGGAAGTCCTCGGAAGTGAAAATTTTAAGAAGAGAAAAATTCAACTGCTCTTGAATGAAAGGAGAACGGTAGCTACGAATCAATCTTGTACATACATCAGAAAGGAAAAAGAAATCATAACATGTATAGTATATAAGGGAGAGCTCCTTCATACTCGCTCTCCCAGTTAGAAATCTATACTCTACTCTCTCCTCAATCACTCTTGCCTTATACTCAAGTCTCCTCAAGTAAGTCTCTACTTGATCATACCTGCACATACTTCTCCAGAGAGGAAGTATCCTACGTTCCTATGTAGAGAAAGAGAACTATCCAGTTCTTTAGGTTATGAGCCTCACTTAATCAAGTGGTTGGCATATCTTTATGCATACCTTATCCCATTGCCACCTACCTTGGTTTAGCCATGGAGACTTTTGAAGCCATGTGTTTCATCCAGGTGATGTTTTGTTTGATCGAATCCTTTCGGATCGTTCTTACAACACACTCAACCTATCAACGAGCATCATTCACAATATACTGTGATGAGGATGCAATAGTTTCATACTTTGCATACTCTATGGAACCTAACCTTCGCCATTTCTCACTTGATTATCACATTTCGATTGCTAATCGACTTTATCATTGCTATATAGGCTTTGACAACCTTTAAAGAACTGGATAGTTCTCTTTTCTCTATGTAGGAACATAGGATACTTCCTCTCTTGGAGAAGTATGTGCAGGTATGATCAAGTAGAGACTTACTTGAGGAGACTTGAGCATAAAGCAAGAGTGATTGAGCAGAGTAGAGAATAGATTTCTAACTGGGAGAGCGAGTATGAAGGAGCTCTCCCTTATATACTATACAACTGTGTATGTATGTATTTGGACTGGTCCGTGCACAGTCCTTACTTTCTACCTAAGAAGGAAGAAGGGGATGCGATAGCATCGCATGGAATGTCATATCAAATGACTTATAATCCGATAATGATCAGATGATCAGAATATCAGATAGTCAGTCACATGGAATGATAATAGTTGTGACCAACTGGTTGTGACAGAAACAGTGACCGACTAATTCTGTCACATCATAATCAATATAAAAATAAATAGTAATATCAATGGTATCGGGATAAGAATTTCTGAATAAGAAATACCATTTGACATTCAACAACCTTTATCTATCAACTACAGTTAGTCAACCTCTGCCAAGAACCCCTTTGGTGAGATCCCCATTCCCTTCGACTTCTATCACTCGAGAGCCTACCGCCTCAACAAGCACTGCTCCAGAACCTACCATTCTGAGATCACCCCCACTTCAGCAAACTATCCAGCCAACTCTACCTGCAGCCTTTAACCCTACGAGATCTAGACAACAGAATAACCAATCCAGACAATCCTCTCCAGGAATATTCCTGAGTAATATCAAACGAGCCCGCTGTAGAGCTTGGGACAGCTCTAGGTAGATATCCCGGCTTCATCCTGAGACCGATGCATGCTTTCCAGACCCGAACATCCATTTCCAGGCCTGATTATCCATTCCCGAGCCCGATTGTCCACTTTCTGGCCCCGTTGTCCACTTTCCAGTCCCATCACATACATTCCAGACATGTATTCGATAGTCCAGTCATCTTTCCTGCAGTACAGACTATTCCCAGCAGGTTTCTTCCTTTTATGGTATAAAGTCTGGCATACCAGTTATGCACAGACCAGGACACAAATAAACACAAACACTTTAGAGTAGTATAAATACCTTCATGTAGTAGCATACACTCTTTAATTTAATTCACTTCGATATTTCCATCCAAACAATCTCCTCAGAGTTAGTCACTCTTGATTAGACCACTACACATCATCCTATTGATTTGGGTGTTGTTTCAGCGGGGGAGTTGCATAAACCAAAGTACACAACGATGGGTTCGAATGATCCGCAGTGACATACGAATGCTGCTTTCCATTTGTCACCTTCTTTAATGTGGACGTTGTTATATCCCCATCTGAGATCCATTTTGGTAAATAATTTTGCATGTTTGAGCTTGTCAACAAGCTGCGAAATGAGAGGAAGAGGATAGTTATTTTTGACCGTGTGTTCATTTAGGTAATGGTAGTCTTGGACCATCTGTTTCTGTCCATCCTTTTTAGGGACGAAGAACACAGGCGATGTTTGTTCCGATTTAGAAGGTCGGATATAGCCCTTGGCCATTTGGTCATCTATGAAGTCGGAGACTTCCTTCTGTTCATCGGGCAACAATGGTATGAGTCTACCCTTTTTAGGTTTGAAGGTGTCTTTTAGTTCGATGCCGTGGTCCCAGGGTTTACAGAGTGGGATCTGTTCTGATTCCTTCTTTTTGAATATGTCAAGATACTTGTGGTATTGTTTGGACACAAGTTCTTCTATGGTCTTTTCTGTTTTTGGTTTTATTGTTTCAGCCTCCTGGGCTTTACGAAATTGGAAGTCATAGATATCTTCTATTTCTTCGCACGTTACTCTCCGTACAAAGTCTGAGGAGTCACATTGGAGGGGGCAACAAGTAAGGTTTACTTTTCCTGTTTTCCAATCTATTTCCAGGTTGTGCTTCTTCAGCCATGTGTAGCCCAGAACAAGGTCATGGGTTCCCAGATTGGTTATTTCTGCCCTTGCTTTCTCCTTGTGTCCTTGATAAGAAATAGTAATGTCAGCATAGTGTGTTATCTTCCCAGCGCTGTTAGTGCTGTCATCCACGTTATAGACTACGATGGCAATGGGAAGTTTCTTTTCTTGGATTTTATTTGTTTTTATGTATTTTTGATTGATAAAGATGATGTTTGCTCCGCTATCAAGAAGGGTGGAGGCTTTTTCTGGTAGGAGGGTGTTTTCATGATCAATCTCTAGATCTAGGGAGATTTCCCGATCTGGATTGAATGTCCTAATAAATTTTTCAGTATTCCTTTGTGGGGAATCAAGCACTGGATTATCGTCCCAGCCATGCTCTGTATGAGTCGCCCCTGACGTTTGTAAGTCCGAAAGCATAGGTTTTTCTAAATATGAAAAAGTGGAAGACTTGGGATTCACATAGGGTTCAGTATCGTAATTGTCTAAAGAAAACATGTCCAAGGGTGAGAAATAGGACTGACCTTTGCAAATCTGAGATCCTTTTTCTCTCAGTTTGCTTTTCCTTTTCCCTTTTGGAAGAAGGCCCTAATCTCATCATAGGTTTTTCCTTTCAGATCCTCCAGGGATCTGGTTTCCTTAATTTCCTCAATTTTGGTAGTCGAGGGGGTTGGTTCAGTGGTTGTTGTGCAGACCTGTTTTCCTTTGGCCACACATTTGAAATGGTGTCTTCCACCAACCCACTTGCAGGTGGGACATTGTTGCCTTTTCAGGGCACGACAGTCCTTGGTAAAGTGACCCTGCTTGTCACAGTTGAAACATTTTGTGGTGCTCGAAGCACCAGGGGATTTCTTTTTCTGGGGGGCGGCGTTGATAAACCACCCTTTGTTGTTGATCTCCATGGAGTCAACTTGCATGGCATTGGGGTCCTTTTGCTGGGAGGACCCTTGGAACATTCCTCCTCTCACATAGGAGAGGGACTCCATTGCTTGTCCGTATTTACGGATGAGAGCCATGTATGCTTCTACATCCATTGGCCTTCCTTCTCGGAATACCCTTGCGAGTATTCAGGGGTTTGTGGCCTTCTCAAGGAGGGCGATGGTGTGGGAGTCGGGAATGTTGGCTTGCCTTTTTAGGTTCAGCCACCTAATGAGGAAGTCATCTGTCCTCATGTTGTCTTGGTATATTTTGTTTAATTGGGCCAATGCCCAGTCTTTTTGGAGGTGCGGTTTGAAATGGTTGGCGCACTGCTCTCCAAAATCTTTGAAATCCCTTTTTGGGAGTTCTCCTTTTTCATCTTTGTCGTATAGGGTTGCCAGTCCTAATTTGGCAAACCCTCCTGCTTTGTCCCCTTTGAATCGGGAGAGGACAGCTGCTATTTTGTCATGGACATTTTCCACATTGTTCATTTGGAGCCATACTGTCATCTTGGTCCACCATTCGTCCCATTTGCTGACTTCCCTATTGTAATCTCCGGGGTCTGCCATAATTTCATATTTTCATGCTGCGTTCTCTTTTCCTTTTGGGGCGTGCTAAGAGCTAGAAGTGCCCTGGCCCACTTGTACTTCAAGATCTATGATCTTATTTTCCAGCATGGTGATTATCTGCAACATGTGTGTGCTGAGATCTCTGATCTCTTGTCCATAATCTTGGTTGTTGATGATGGAACGGACGATAGGTGTGAGGGTTGTTGACGTGGCCTGCATTGTGTGAAAGGGAGGATGGTTTTATTTGTTTTATCTACATTCTAGGAGGTATGCCCAGATGGAGGTGTAGGTGGGAACGCGGGGAGGGGGTCATAAGACTGCTTTTGGTCTAAGAGACCTATTTACTCTACGATTGAAGGTGGGGTCGTGAGCGTCTTCTCTAATCCGCAAACCATACTGTCTTCTTCTTTGGAAGATTCTCTGCCTTTTTATCTGTCTTTCGTAATCCTCCAGGTAGAAGTCGTTTGGATCCACTGACTTGGTCCTTTCTCTCTTTGGGATCCGGTCTAGTGGTACTACTACAGGAGATGGAGACCTCTTTGAGCTTAGGTGCAAGGTGTCACTTAAGATAAGGGGTGTTAGGGGGCTGTTGAGGTGTAGTGAGGGCTCCTGGCTCTCTTCTTTGATCACACTGATCGATGAGCGAAACCTGACCCTTGTACCAGGTAACTCTTCTGTTTGGGATGGGTCCGATAGTGTGGACTGCTGATCTAATTCTGGGACTAGGCTGCACCGGTCAAATGATTGGACGACTAATACAGTGCGGAGGATTTCTTCCTCTGTGCTTTGATTGGCAAGATCCCAGGGTAGGTGATTGTTGATGATGAGGGCAGAAAGAGTGGTGGCGTCTAGCAGCTCTGACGGGGAGTATCTCCTGTCTCTGATGGACTCTCTCAACTGCTGTACCTCTTCACTAGCTGCTCTAGGTAAGAGGGGCTCAACGGCTTGGAAAAGGGCCTTGAGGTTAGCTGTAGTTGAAGAGTAGGGGTGCACTATGTGCAATAGGTTCATAAGTCCTTCACCTAGTGTTGACCTCTTTAACGCACTTGTGCTTGAAAGTGGGGCTTGGGGTGCGTGGGAGCGTTACTGAGCTTTGTGCGAACTTGATAGTAAGCGGAGCGGAGTAAGAATGAGTTTAATTCAAGTGAAACAACACCCAAAACAATAGGATGAAGTGTAGTTGTCTTTTGTAGAGAGACTAGCTCTTTAGAGGTTTGTTTGGATGGGAACAACAAGTGAATTAAACTGAGGACTATCAAAGTACAGCTCAGGTATATATACTACTCTAAAGTGTTTGTATCTATTTGTGTTCTGGTCTGTGTGCAACTGGTGTGCCAGACTTTATATCATAAAAGGAAGTAAGTAGAATGACCGTGATTGGATAATGAAAGTGGTGTCATGTAAGCTGTGCAAAAGTATTAATATGATTGGAAGAAAAGAATCGTATGACATAATGTGGCTGTGTGATGTGGCAGCCAATAGGAATAGTTTCCAAGCATAGGTTTGGCATGAGGTGTAGAATGTCTAGAACAAGTCTGGAGAGAAGGTGGGAGGAACGACATAGCATTCTTGAGGTATGAAGACTTGTTGATAAGATAAGATAGGGTTAGATGGCATAAAGACAGGGGTTGAGGATAGGGGTTTAGGAGCGTTCGTAACACTTTCCACTAAACATCACTTCGCTTTGAGTGTTGTTTCACCCCCTATGGGTAAATTACAACCCTTAGAACTGCCAAACACACCCTGGGAAGACATCTCCACAGATTTCATCACAGATCTTCCCCTTTCACAAAACTATGATTCCATTCTCACAGTTGTGGATTGCTTCTCTGAAGAAGTTGAATTCATACCAACAAACAAAACATGCACCTCACTAGAATTAGCAAAACTTTATCTTCACCACATATGGAAGCACCATGGCCTACCTAGATCCATAGTTTCAGATCATGGCCCACAGTTTGCTTCACAACTCATGAAAGACATATACAAAAATCTAGGAATAACTCTGAAACTGAGTACAGCTCACCATCCACAAACGGATGTACAAACAGAATATATGAACCACAAGGTACAACAATTCCTTCGACTGTTCTGTGCAGAAAATCAATCAGAATGGTCTAATTGGCTACCAATTGCATAGTTCAGTTACAAATCAAAAAGGAATATGAGCACCAAACATGCTCCCTTCACCATTACACACTCCTACAGTGGCTCAAACAATTGTCCCAATGTTTGCATGTATTTCATTAGGAGCAATATTCCTTGGTACCAATTAATCCTACCCTTACACCAGTGGTGTATGAAATGCAGATCTCATTCCTGGCTACAAGATTGCTCTATGACACAAAAGATGTGGATGAGATCTGATCAAATGACAGCCATGTCAAAACAGTCACTCATTGGGACAATTGTTTGACTTTGTATGAAATATGAACTCTAGTACTTGGTATGA
>JBBPLQ010000328.1:0-27158 GCA_038089855.1 Royoungia palumana
TGACTTGTTGGATGATTTGAATGGTGGCGTCAAGCACTTTCCCAGCGGTCTCTTGCTGACTTCCTGATGTATTTGTTGTCTGATCGCCGCTCGACGATTCTCCTCGAACAAGAGCCTTTTCCGAAGTTTTCTGCGGCGACGGCTTCTGATCCCGTTTCTCATGCGGGACAAGTGACTCACCTTTCTGGCAAACAGTTTCTTCATGCTGTTAAATGTACAGTCTGCTACGAAAGCGCACGGGAGGAGCAGTCGATATGGCGGTGGTAACAGCGACGGCGCCCGCGGATGTTCAAATTACATGTTGAGCGGCTATCACTGTTAGAGGCTGATGAAGACAAGCGGCGAGATCTGCAATCGATCTACTAGTAAAGAGTACTATTGAAGCATTAATGGACCCATTCTGTGATTACATAAATGTAGCATTCCTTATGTTATCGTATAACTGGCATGATATAACACATTCTACTCAATTCAGATCATGTCATAAGAGACTGCACATCCGGAAACAAAACTTGATTGATAGGAACGAATCATCCTGACCTCACCACCCAGTTTGTCAAAAGCATGCTGAAGATTGGTACGCCTATCACACGACAAAACGAACGACCCCAAACCTGAACGAGCGACAAAACACACCCGTGTGTGAACATTCGAGGCAACACAGACAGATACAACCAAAGAGCAAATCATTGTTGGCGGAAATCCACCTCAGGTAGATTCTGGCAGCGTTGCTCGATCTTTTCGTTCACTTGAGTGAATACATCCCTCCACATGTCCGCATACACTTGAAAAACTGGATTTGACATGACACGGCCATATGCTCGAGCTACGACTCGCTTGCATGGCATGTTATTCGCGAGAAAGGTAGTTACGGCCGGAACAGCGGCCGGTGTAATAGCAGAGTCGAGAACATTGAGGGTAAGCGTACGCGTCAAGTTCAGTCCAGCTTGAAGCTGCAAAGAGGATGGAGTAGGAAATACATCAAGACAGTCCCGTGTATCGATGGCGAGTGCAAGTTCGGTCAGCGATGAACATGCCTGCAAGAGCCGGACGATTGCCTCGAGAGTGGTCCCACTCGAGCCTTGCTGCCACCCCCCGGGCCACTCCTCATTTATGAGAAGACCTTCCAAGTAGGGCCATGCCGACACCAGATCCAACAGGTCATCCCCTGTCAGACCTACGTTCCACTTGAAACTGAGGTCGAGGAGGCGCAAATTCTTGAACGCTCTGGCCGGCCACAGCTCTTCACGGGCTAGTACAACATTCGAGCCTGAATGATACACTCGAGAAGAACACGGAGCCAAACGCAACCTCATGATGGAGTCTCTGGCACCACACGCTCCCAAGGCAACGAAGAAGGACGCCAGATCTTGCTCGGATGGATGTTCTTCGAACCGGACACTGAAATCCATGACACCGGGGAGTTGTATACATCCAAGTAATTTTGTTGCCGAGAACAAGGATTCACAAAACAAGCGCAATCCCTGCAGGTTGTTGAAGCGGAGTTCTGTGAAAGAAGAGAATTGGTCTGGCAATGCCATGCCTAGTGAAAAGGTGAGTTGTGTCAGGTTTGGTGCGCAAGAAAAATGCGTAATCGCCTCCTGGTCCAAGATGATGTCGGGACAAAACAAGACCTGAAGGTTCGATGAGCGGCGAATAAAGTCAGAGATGACCTGAATAAAAAGGCGGGCCATCATGATATTTGGAGGGTCTTGGAGGACAGAGGTATTCCTCCGAGGGAAGAATGAGTAATTGAGGGAAATCAAGGACGGGAGAGGTTGGTGGAGTAAGGGAGTGATTTCATCGTCGACTATGAGACGCAAATAGCGAAGATTCGGGAAGAGTGGTTCAGAACTGGGAAAGTCCGGACGCAGTTGGCGTGGAATGTACTTCCAAAGTCATGTACGGAGCAGATGCGACGGGCATAGCTTCTGATGGTGTCCCATTCACCTTGTTGGAGAGTCGAATGCCACTGGTTGCACGGTTGAAAGATGCCACAATGAGGAAACATGAGCTCATACCCTATGGCCTGGAGATATGCGATAACAGACTCGGGGAAGACAGCGGGCAAGAGGAGTCAAGTCGGCCAACTCTGACCACAGCGCATGGAATGCTGGTTCCTTGAAACAACGACATGTTCTCGCGAGAATGGCGAGGTCTGCGGGACCCAGTGGCCCAGACCCATGAGTGGGCTCCCAGAAGTTGCAGAGGATCCTTTGGTCGGAGGCAGGTGTGAGAAGCATAGCCATACGGCCACTAGACGCCGACACCGCTCACCACCAAACGACTCCTTCGTCTTCGCCGTCTTCGAGCTTTCTTTTCATTGGAAGCTTCTTCCCTTCGCGATGGCTCCCCAGACAGCTTCAGGTCGTAAATGGAACTCTCATGCTCAATTTACTCCGTCGATTCTCGCACTCGCGCTCGCCTTCTCTCTCTTTTCGTCCGTCCATGCCACTTGTAAGCCCTTTTTCGCCCGCTCAGCTTCGTACAATGTCCTGGATTTGATGTCTGTCTCTTTTGCAGACTTTGTCGTCAACCAACCCGGCTCTAACACCCAGTGGGCAAATGGCTCACCGTTCCCCTTCTCCTGGAGCAAGGGTCTCCTCGATGGAATAGGCACATTCGATGTCGAGATGACCAGGGCAAGCGAGCAAGGTCTCTACCGCATCGCTCAAGACGGTAAGCACCCCATCCAAACACGCCCCAAGCGACCATCCAACTGACCACCCGATCGCCATCACCAGTCCCTACCACGTACAACACGCTCAACATCCTCCTCCAAGACGTCCCTGCTGGCGACGACTACTTTATGATCTGCCTCAATTCGACACACAGCGTCGTCTATGCCGTTTCGTCCCGGTTCTCCATCACCAATTCCTCAGGGACGAACCCCGGTCCTGATCCATCAGCACCCACAGTGACCATCTCTGGCACGCCCGATCCTATGAAAACGTTTGCGGCTACTCTCGGCGCGGCCGCAAACGGCGCCGGTAGCCTTATCTTCGACTCGCCCAACACACGGGTCCTCGGGTTCGGAGGCATCGTCGTCCTCAGCGCTGCATTCTTGGGCGGGTTCATGACCCTCTGTTGACGAACTAGACGTCACATACCCGTTCTCTTGTTTTCTTCTCTCGGTTCGATCAAACAACCTATTGGACTCGATCAGCCATCATGCTTTGTAATTAGGCTTTCAGGCTGTCTTTTACTTTTGGCAGTGCTACGACTTGTACACCCCGTATCCTACACAGCCCCCACTTTTACCATAGCCCTCGTCGGTGATATATTGATAAAGGGAATAGACGATCGTTGTCTCATACATACACGTCATCGATGGGGGGTTATGTACTACACCCTCCAGACTTTGTCTGAGACAGGCGTCATTTCCGTTTTCTTGCCTATCAGTTCCTAGGCGTAAACCACCTCCCTTGATATCTCCGTTTGGTCGTTCTTCCAAGGGTCATCGAGACATTGCTTTGTCAACATGCGCCGATGCCAGTGTACGACCAATGCGGACCTGCCAAGTGAAAAAGGCAAACTCGAGAGCCAGAGACCGTCTGTCTTGTCCATATGTCATCACTTGGGTAAGATGGCGCAGGCGCACCGGACTGCACGTCGCCACATCTAAACCAGCCGGGCGATGTCGCCAAGGGTCGACACCGGCCAGGGTGGCACGCGACAAAGAGGGCAAGGCTTACCACCCGCTTCATCGAATAAGCCAAGGTGTCGAGACCATGCCATTTCAAGCGTTCCCGACTGGGATGGGACATCAAATTCCGAGGATGCGGAACGTGAAAGGATCAAGCGATATGCGAGCCGAGATGACGACTGCATGTGGATCGGCTTCGAAACATATCAGCAAAAGGAGAACACGCTGTCGCGTTGACTCGATCGGCCCAAGCCTGGGGGACGCTGCCATTTCAAGTTCAGATGCTCCTCCCGCGATCATGCGGACCTGAGACGCACAATTGAAATGACAGACCCACGAGGTGCAATATGGCAAAGAGGGGAAAGGCCTACCGCCCCCCTATTGAATTGAATCAACCGAGTAAGGGTCCAAAGTCCATGACTCGTCGACCATGCCATTCCAACCATGACTTTGACAATGGTGCCGATGCACACGCTTTCAATTGACCCACCAAGCGGGTCCGCCTTGTTATGTAGCAGTGGCGATGAACGATCGATATGGCGACTGTATACAAATGGATTAAAAAATTGCGACTGATCACAAAGAAGCGGACACTTTTGAATTGGCGAATCTAGGAGTCCGACTTCGCGGAGGAGACTATGCCATTTCAAGCATACAAGTCCAACGGTTCCCCCGGTCATACGGACCTGAGACGCAGAGCTGAAAATGAATGTCGCGATGTTCAAACGACGTGATTGGATCCAGATCACCTAGGCTGCTGAACACTCGACAAAGGGAAAGACTTACCCTGCCTTGAATTGAATCAGCCAAGCATGGCTTCCGAGACCGTGGCTCGTAGACCATGCCAAAGTGTCAAGCACCACCACATGGAACCTGAGATTGCCAGTTGCACTGATGCTCGTTTGATGTCATAAATCGTGGCCCCGTCGTCAGCGTCGACGAGACCCTGAGTTACTTGGTAGAAGACGTCGTCCCCGAGCGGTAACAGGATCTAATTCAAACGGATGAGCAATGGATTCAAGATGGACGTCCGGCCTCGGCACACCTGGCGTCCCGTACACGGCATAGTATCCACCTCGAAAGTAAGCAGAAATACGCCACGCCGTTCACATCGCATCCTAAGAGCCATGAGGGTTGGTCACCCAAGGGTGACCCCATCCTGCCATGACCGGTACCAAAAAAAAAAAAAAAAAAAAGCCACAGGCACGCGCACGAACCTCGTGAATCCTCGTACGAGCGCGAAGCCTTACCCCCATGACGCAATTGCGTTTTCCAGTGCCTCGCATCAAAGAGGAGCGACAGGCTCACCGGCGGCGTTGCAACCAAAGGCTTTTGACTCAGGGTTGTCCACCTGTGAATCTAGCTTGGTAAACGTCGTGCTGACCTTTTCGACTGCAGTCTGCGCTCGAACGGATCGACTACATCAGGCAATTATCTTTATGTACGTGTTCGTGGTGAACGACTCGGGTCTACCAAAGGTCACCACGAACTCCGAAAGTTGCGCACGCACACCTTTTCAACGCCATTTTGTCTCGACACGTCGCACCGTGAGGCTCGATCAAAGTTGGATCCGTTCAATAATGAGGCATACCAAACGATCCACACCTCGTCGACCAGCACAAAAAGGGAAAACAGACAACAGCCCACGTCAGTCGCGAATTTGGTCGCGACAGCCCTTCAAGGGGTCATCCGCGCAGGCCACCTTCCTTTGATGCATTTCCCCAGGGCTCCAGTCGGCGGTCGCATCGGGGAGATCGAGTTTAGCAAATCCCGACGATCGACTCGAAGATCACGGGATGAACGATGACGGACAAGTCAATGCCTGCCAAGTTGGCGGATAAAAAGGAAACACGACAGCACACGCACGTCAGTACGAGCCCTCGACGAGTCACTGCGTTTGGTCGCGATGACCCTTTGTGTGCATACAGAACGCTGTTCGTCCAATCAACCGTCATGCCGGGCAGGTCGAGTTTGGTAAATCCCTGGAATGGGTCGTCGAGAATACCACGCTGGTGTGATGAGCGCGCACTGCCATGAGTAAAACCTCGACCTTTTCGTTCAAGGCTCCCATGGCAGCCAATGCGTCCGTCATCCGCCGCAGCGAACTGTCACGGGTAGAGAACCGTCTTGCACCTCAACAGGGTAGGTTTGCGCCGACCGCTCGTTTGATCCTCGCTCGAAATCTCCCCATGGTGCCATCACGATGTTGCCGTGGCGCAGTGATTACGACAGAACAAGGCGCGCACCACCTTGAGGCTTGAGCGTAACCACAAACCTCTGGACCCGAATGGAGATGCAATTTTTCACTGGATTTTAGGCTTATCAGCGCCACTCTTTCCCTAGTCCGAGACGGTTACTTACACACGGCTCCCTCCCCATTTTGCGTTTATCGACCGGGACGTTGATCCGCTTGGCAGGGTTCGCCAAACCGACCGTCGGGTACAAGGGTCGCAAGTCTGATCCAGCAACAAAGGGGAAACAATCACTATCCCATTGTAGTCACGTTCGCGGACGTGTCGGGGCTACAACGCACGTCAATCATTCAAGGGTCTATAAGTCATACTGACGCCGCTCTCCAAACGGTCGACTCGCCAAGTACATCTTCAATACGGTCGAAAGGTCTGGGACGTTCCGACGGCTCGCGTCGAGGGCGATACGGCGTAAGTGCTCCGGGCCGACCGGATGTCCGCATGTGAATTTTTTCGCCAGAGGAATCCTCGTCGCGAAATAAAATAAGACGTGTCATGTCAGTGCCTTGTCAACATTGTGGAACTGCTCGGAACGAAGCACCACATACACCATATGAAAAAAGAAGTCGGGAATCCGAAAGCTAAGCACGACGAGTATATTTAGTCCTGCGTGCGCCCACCCGGTGACTCGGATGCACCTCGTGACGGATGATGCGCCCGTCCAGAACGTCGGCTTATCAATGATGGTGTGAAAGAGATTCGAGGGGAGACCGCGTGGATTACACACATGGTCATAGATTAGACGAGGTCCTCGGCCATGCGACCTTGGATGAATGGTTTGTGATGCGGCGGCCCGGAGAACTGGCGCGGCACTGCCGGTGGGCCGGCAGTGGGTCGGTAGCCAGATAGGTTACAGGAAGTGTCAACCATCGCGCCAGGGGGCACTAGCCTCGGGCAGCTCCTGCTCACAGGTAACAGTATGACAGGCTTGCACCGTAACAATCGGAATGGGATAGGATATTTCTGGGTAGGGAACACTGCCGAACATTGCATGCTGAGAGCTTCCCACTGTTCTACGCGCCTAGAGGTGGCGTTTACCTCGCCATACTGTGGGTACGCATAAGCCATTCAACGTATTGAGTGCCTGAACTGCCGAAGAATGATGTATGGAGCAACGCTGGACCTAGAAGCTGCAGGGTTAGAAATAATGGGCTGAAAGGAATGCAGCGGAGTTGAAAATATGGTAGAGATATGCGACCCTCCCGTGCCATGTCCAACTTCGGATAAAGCTGAGGTTCTACCAGCACGCTGATCAATGATTTAGTTACCTGGAGGAGTCGATCAGCGAACGCACCGGAATTTGCAAGTACATGGAATGAAGGACGAGCATGGCGTTCTAAAATTACCCAAAGCGACACGGATGCAAAGGATGCGAGCCTATGGCCAAAAATACCATCTTATCGCTTGTGTGAAGGACGGAGAGAAAAAATTTCCGCAGTCGTGGATACCACACGGTTGTATTAGATTGTAAGATCAGATATCCAGCCATGGGTGCCGTGCAAAGGCATATCGATGACCCGGCCGCCGGGCCTACTAACAAAATAGGGGGGGATGCATTTCAAAACTGGTCAGAAGCGGTCAGCGCATACCTGAATGCGGGGGCCACTTGTATGTAAACTATTCGTCATCCGGTTTTTTCCTTGGGCGAACCATGTCGGCACGACAACCTTATTCCACATAAATGAGATTGAACATTGTAATGGAACGTTCCGATATGAACACCACAGGAACTTACAACCGTACTGAGACCGCGAGCACACCACGTCCTTGGGGCTAGACGCTGAGAATTCTGATATGATTCCCCTGATGGGGTTCATAGAACCTAGCCAAGGCTTGTTCGGCAGATCTGCGTCGAGTTCATTTCAAATAATCTTGGTGACCGGTTGGATATCTATGGTTAGTGTATCCAAATCCGTCAAACTTAACCTTATCCAGTACCTGCGCACAGCATCAGTTGTGGGGCGTACGACATGGCGTCCCCAACGATTGCCACCGATCAGTCCGACAGCAAGCAAAAGCGGGCAATTCCGCAGCGAACGCACATATGGCGCTACTGGGTGCCCAGAATGGACGAGCAGAGTTCCTCACGCCCCCTTTGGAAAATGCTGGGGAGGCTGTTTGGACCAAGCATCAACGTTATTTCGCCGATTTCCCGGTGTGCCATCATATGATGAGCTGTCAAGTAGCCTCGTCGCTATCATAATCAAATGAGCTGCCATGACGAGGGAAAACAGAGGTATGAGTCACAGGATCTGCTGGACATGACCTTCTTGAGATTGATTGATTGAAGGCTCCGCGGACGTTCACCACCGGAAAAACTTACCTTGAACGCGATGCACGTGCTGTACATAACCAGATATGATACTCCTTGCCCGAGCACTGGCCAGCTCGGAGTGATAGGGCCGCGTGGAGCACAGGCAAGCTTCATCGATGGTTATACTCCGCAATCAAAGTTCTTGAACAGCATGTTACGAATGTTGTGGCGGACCGCGGACTTGGGCCATCCGGTCAGTACGCATAGAATTGATTACAGAAAGTTGCGTTGAACCCTGCGATGCAATGCGACATGCTTCGGAACGTTCATACCCGTCGCATTAATCACAATGAATTATGATCTATGCTGCAAACGATTAGTACCATCCATCCTGATTACCGCGGCCATGAATTCGCGTCCGAGTGCGCGTGCGTTACCGGAGAAAGCCAGAATGTAACCTTAGCATGTAGTACCACCAAGTATGTAGTCGTGGTGTGGCGGTCCTCTGGCTTAGTCATGCTCGCACAATCCCCAAAGTTCGAGTCGACGAGAAAAAAAAAACGAGTCTTTCCATCACCACTTGCTTCGTCGTTCACGCCTCTGACTGAACATGGTTTCGGCACATCCAAGCCACGAAGGTTCGCAAGAACCAGCTCCGATAACTCCAGGAGGATCATATTCGATACAGGTGAGCCGGACGATTTTTTTTTTCACACCCCTCCTGGTGGCCACCTCGTTGTGAGGTTGCTGACTCATCACACCACTAGACTGTCACAGTTGGATGTAAGATCTACATCCGCAGACCGGTCGGTGAGGATGGCGAGGAAGAACGTCTTGCTGAAATCCTTTCCATCCGCGACAAACCCGTCAACCCTTACGCCGTAGCAGCTGCACGACGTGCTACCCGGGGCAGCGTCAAGGAAGAAGAACCCGAGCCCAAACTCGAGGACAAGTGGGAATTCTTCGTTCACTGGGATCAGTTCAACAAACGTCTCGACGAGTGGGTCACCGGCTCTCGCCTTGTCCTCAGCCGTGATCTAGAGTGGCCCCGTCCCAAGCCGCCACCCGGCAAGAAAGCCGGACCTGGGACACAGAAAGCCCCAGGCAAGGTTCCTCGCTCACAATCGCTGCTCAAGAAAGCGACCGCAAATGCTGCCGCCGCTGCTTCACCGACGCCTGCTTCGACGCCGGCGCCGGGCATGGGACGTATTGAATATTCGCCTTCTCCCGCCCCTTCCCTCAAGCGCAAAACCCCTCACGAAGAACCAGAAGAAGAGGAGGAAGAGGAGGAACCCGAGGACGAAGATCTTGATGCTGAAGGCGAGATGGACGTCGACGCCGAAGGTGAGGCCGAAAGCGACACCTTTGACCTCAGCGTCAACGGCACACAACCCGAACCACCCCATCCCGCCACTGCGTTCAGCAAAGAACAAGAAATCGAGAAGCTTCGCACGTCCGGTTCGATGACGCAATCCATCTCAGAAATCGCCCGCGTGAAAAATCTCAATCGGCTCCAGATCGGTAAACACGAAGTCGACGCGTGGTACTTTAGCCCCTACCCAAAGGAGTACGCACACTTACCCGTGCTTTACATTTGCGAGTTCTGTCTGTCATATTTCCCATCCCAAATGATGTTGACCCGGCATCGCCGCCGATGTACGTTGCTTCATCCACCGGGGAACGAAATATACCGACATGAGGACATATCCATTTTTGAACTCGACGGCAAACGGCAGTTGACGTGGTGTAGAAACCTCAGCCTACTATCAAAGTGCTTTCTGGACCAGTACGTATCATATCCGCGGCGCCGAACCAGTTCAGCCCTCGTACTCATTTCAAACATGACAGCAAAACTTTGTACTACGATGTGACCCCTTTCATGTATTATGTCATGGTGAGTAAACACGACTTGATGCGCTCTACCACCCTTTCATCAGCCAACCTGCCTTTTTCTTCCCCTTCTTTCTTAGACCCAGCGGGATTCGTCTGGCTGTCATCTCATCGGCTATTTTTCGAAGGAGAAGGAATCGGCCGAAAATTACAACGTTGCTTGCATTCTGACGCTTCCTCAGCATCAACGCTACGGCTACGGCAAACTGTTGATCGAATTCTCGTACGAACTGAGCAAGAAGGAAGGCAAGCTAGGGAGCCCCGAGAAGCCGCTCAGCGATTTGGGTCTGCTGGGGTACAGGGCATACTGGGCCGAGGTCATCGTGGAGCTGCTCCTCAATACGACCGACGAGCTGAGCATCGATGACATTGCCCAAAAGACGTCCATCACACACGCGGATATAATGAATACGTGAGTGCATGCCATTCTATCCCCCCTCTCTTCTTTCTTGTGTCGGAGATGCGCGAGATGGTACTTGACCCTTGGATCTGACGCTATGAAATCTAGGTGTACGACCTTGCAATTGTTCAGACATTGGAAAGGGCAGCATATCATCTGTCTCTCGGATGCCGTGCTCGAGAAGCACGAAAAAGTGCGGAGCAAACGACGACGACGGATACATCCAGAGCATCTCATTTGGAAGCCGCCCGTTTTCACTCGAGATCAGCTCCGTTTCTACTGATGGACGGCCGTCGCGTACCGGTTACCTTCACTCTTTTCGTTCTTTGATTTTCGCTCTTCGTCTTGATTTATGTACGTTGTAGCTCTAGCTTGTCCTGTTTTGAAACCACTGCGGCGTATGCTTTTATACCGTTGTACACCTACACGTTGTCTCTCGTGGCAATAACAACTCCCTCGTCCCCGGAAGAGCTGAGTGCACATCAAGGCTTGTCCCCGCGTGCGCCAAGCACCCGCCTTCTCAATACAGTACCCTCCAAGTCGCCAACCTGGCTAACCTCTCCATCGCCCTCCGAAGCCATATGTATGGGGAGACGCGGTGTCACCGGCGACGGCGGCATGGACACCATAGGCGAAAACACGCCCTCGCCTGCAAGCCGCAAATCCTCCTCTCCCGCGAAGTAGTACACTCGCGGTACCGCGTCCATCCTCTCCTCCTCAGCCGACCGCACGCGCGCCGTGCGTCCGTCTGTCTGATCTTCAATTTGGTTCGCGTCCTCACCTTGACGTTGGCCTCGCGTCTCCGTCAAAGAGCGTGCGACCGCGTCCACGGCACGCTCGGCTCTGGTTTCGTGCCCCTCGTCCGTGTCTACCGATTCCTCGGGCGCGCGGAGGCCCTCGGAAGTACGCGCCGAATCGCCTAGATGCGTGTCGTACATGATGGAAGAGGAGGTTGCGGGTACAGGGACCGGTGCCGCAATGGCCACGTTCCGCTCAAGGGTGATGGTATCTGCGTCACTGGTCGAGGCCTTGACGTCGTCGACGATCCCGAGCGTGCGTGCGATCACGTATGAGGTCACGTCCTACAGTTCGGGTGTGGGGTGACGTCGGCGGATCGATGGGCATGTATATGCGTCAACCAGTGAGAACAAAAAAAGAGCGTCAGTCACAGCCAACAGCGAGACGAGGGGAAGATGGAGACATGACAAGAACGCGACCACGTCATGGTACCTAATATGACACCCTACGGCGTAAAGTTGACCAAAACGTCCAAGTGGAGATACGATGGGGCGACCCACGTTCAAGCTAGGAAGGAGCTTTGCAATGTCTCGCCGTAACAGCCAAACAGACAAAAAAAAGAAACAAAACAAAATGCAAACTAAAAATCAAATAAACCAAAGAGGCGAGATCCACCCATTTCGAGGTTCTAATGAGCCCCCAAAAAGATAAATAATTGATTTTAAATTCACATATTACGAGAGAAAAAAGGGGACGATGAAATGTAAGGAGGCAACGTACGAGAAGCGTCAAAAGCACGACAGGGAGAACGAGTATGACCGCCAAGATCCGGAAGGTCGACGCCACACGGCCAACCCATGAGTCGGGCTGATATTGCCATAGATGTGTTACATACGCATCCCAGAGTCGGTGGGGAATAGTGGACACGACGTGGCAGACAAGCAGAAAAGTGGATGAGAGCCAGTCAGACTCGGGGGACATCGTGTCCAAGGGGGGAGAAGGCGGTGTCCATGCGTTCATGATGGCATAAACAGAGGTGTGATCTTTGAAAACTGCACCGGAGACTTGCGACTCGGATGATTTTTTGGATTTTGAGAAGATCCAAGTTGGCCTGATGGTCAAGTATTATTAGCGGCCTGCAAGTGTACGATATTACGATACGGCGCAGTGGAGAAAGACCGGGGCGGTAAAGGAGGGAAGAAGCGAGCTAATGAGGGGGTAAACAGGAGCGGCGCCGTAAAGATGCTGAGTTGATGACGATGGTCAGGTTCAAGGATGGGTATTGGCGATGTCGGCACGTGCCAAGCTTAAGGCAAAGTTAACTCAATTTTGCCACAGAAGGAAAACTCTATGAATGCATTTGAATCCCGACAGCGCAAAATAGTACAGATATGAGGCGAGGCTACATAAGGTCTTCCGACAGGCAGTGTTACGGGAAGTCCATTGGGGTACAAATAACTACGGCAGATCCTAAGATGAACAGCAGCAAGAAAATACGACAATCAGAACATATCCAAACACGCAGGCCATGCTGCCGATAGCGTTAACAAACACACAAAACGACCGAAACAAAGCTAAGGGAACATGATGCTTGAGGGGAATACGACGCCGTCCGGGCGGACCATGATGATGGGTCGACGTTTCGTGACCTGGTTTTCTGGCGGCAGGCACCCGAGCACCTCCGTGCACCTCACCTCTACAAACGGCGAGGGCTCAGAGCCGAAAAAGATATGGATAGGTTCTGCCTTGTTGAAATTTTCGCCGTACACCGTCAGCATCTTGCTGATGTGCGGGTTCGGCTTCGCCAAGACACCGCGAGACGAACAATGCGTCTTCGGCACTTCGGCAGCGCGGTCAGGAGGGAGGTATTTGACGACAGCAGGGAATGGCGTGACCGGCTTGGATGGGATCGGGAAAGATCCAGTTTGAGGTGCATTCTGGTTGTCAAACAAGACAGGAGGGACATAAAAGTTGTACCGCACTTGGTCTAAAAGTAACCGTATCAGAACACAAGAAAGATGGACCTGAAACAATGGAGATTTACCTGTGCCAACAATCGTCCAGACACTTGTTTCACCAATGTCAACCTGCCACAGCGCCCCAGATGATGCACCCGAATCACTCGAGGAACCCCGGCGGCCAGAACCGGCAGAGCCCGCTGATGTAGGACGCCTTCGCCCCTTGGCGCCGGGATTTTTAGTAATCCCACCGGCACTCGAGGTGGAACGTTTTCCCTTCTTGACACGACCGCCGTCGTTGGAGTAATCATTAGACGAGGATGGTGAAGCGGGCTCACTGTTTGCCGCGCTGTTCGATTGGCCAAAGTAATCAGCTCCGTTCGACATCGAGGCCGGGGTCGACACAACAGGAGATCCCGGAAGGATCGGTGACGTTGACCCAAGACTTTGGGGAATGTTCCACTGCCGGCCTTCGATTGGTCGGTATGTGTTCACCTTTTCACCCATGCATGATAGGAAAGCCCCTGTCTGACCAGGTGTTCCGGGTTCTGGCATGCCCTTGGTGGAGTCATACACCTCGAAGGCGATCTTATGGAGTTGGGACACGGGATCGCCACAAACCTCCCCAGGAGAGCAGTAGTGGTCTGCCACGCCTTTGGCGCCTTCTTGAAGGCCCCCACCGACAACCGTGGTTTGGTGATCCACTTTACGAATGATGAGGACGGGTGAGACAACGCCAGAGACGAGACACTGTAACACGACCGTTTGGTTATAGTAGATCGGGATCTGCGAACCATTGTTTGTAAAGGGAATTGCGTTTGGGGGAGGAGATGGGTAATCAGGTTGCGGTGGCGGTGGCGGGGGGGCGTCGATACCACCAGAAGGCTTGTTCACGTCAACGATATACATAACGAAAGGATCCCAACTTGCTGTGCGGGCAATAAAGGATGGCGTGCTTGGCCTCGCACGACTGTCAATGCCCATCAGGGGAGCTCCGTCAGACCCTTTAAAGGACGATCCGGAGCCGGAAACACATAGGTATTTCGTGGAGACCGTCTGGGAACGCAAACGATGGAACAATGAAATGGTCGATCCGTGGTTGATACACACTGGCGAATACGAATTGGACTCGGTCAAAGGGATGAGCGCAAACTGTGAAGATTTGACGTACACTCAAGATTCTTTGCGCTTTGTCTCTTTTTGCTTGGCTTGCTGATAACCTTGATTGGTCGAGAAGGGAAGGTCCCGATGACACGCTCAGGTTCGTCGTCAGACGAAGGTGCTGTAATCTTGACGAGCGCTTCAACTTTCTTTTTCTTCTCATCAACGTCTGAAATGAAAAGCTGTTTGCCGACACAACGTCCGATGTAGGTTGTGCCCGTGGGGGCGTCGTTTACGTCAAATATCTTGCCAGACGCGGATGTCCATTCGATTGTACCCTCCTGCGGCACAGGTTCCCCTGATATGCTGACGGTGACACGTGGCGGGCAAAGCTTTGGTTCCTCGCCTCTGCGAACGACGTCTGTCCACCATGAATTACCAATCATAATTGCTGTGGGAGGGGGGCAGAGGAAGCGCTTTTCAGTTCCATAAGATTTTTGGGCGACTTTGGATGACATGACGATGACCGTCCTTTCGCCAAAGGCAAGGCGATTGGCAGTCCGTACGTACTGATCCAGATAAGAGCTGCGAGGATGACTGAGTATGGAAAATTGAAATTCAGGCAAGGTCGGGTCTCACCGGACAAAACTCTGCAAGTCATTCGAGGGCCCCATGCCTGGGCCATGGCGGATACCCGAGAAGCCGGGACCGATGTTAGACATGGACATCAGAGAGAGGTCTGCATGGGGGTTGGGACCCAAGTACTGCGGAATATCGTCATAGGCTGGAATGCCCGAATCGGGGCGGAAACAGTGGGTGGCTTGAGGAGCGACGCCTGTTCGAAACATCTCGGGGCTATGAGTCATGTGGGATGGGACAGAAGTAGGGGGGAGAGGTGGATGGGCAAAGTGGGAGTCGGGCTGGAAGCGGCCCATGCGATCCTGGAACGGCTGAAGGGCGGAAGGGGGGTAGCTCGCACCGTTGTTCATACCATATTCATCGGCAAAATCGGAATGATAGCCAGTACCACCGACATTTGAGATCCGGCGCTCGGGGAGGAGGTCGGCGTAGTGGCTGTCTGAGAAGCCCTTTTGGTGTCCGTTGAGGGGGAATACGGGGGAGTGTTGTATTCCCGACATGGGGTCGCTTGGGGTGAGAGGAGAGACCTTGCCAGAGCTGCCGCTGTAGGAGGAAGGGACGCTGCCCATCATGTCGTAGGAGCTGCCGTTTGAGTGCGAAAAAGCGGGGACGGTGTCAGAAAAGGAGGAGCGAGGGTAGGGGGTGTCCTGAGGGATGTTGTAGGAGGGGCCAAGGGAGGAGGAGGAGGAAGAGTTGGCGCGATAACGGGAGGAGAAGGAGGGGTTGTTGTTGAAGAGGTCGTAGGGAGGATGGTCAGGAACGTCCATCGGTTCTGCGTGATCGAAGTTCTGAGAGGGGATCGACTGGGAGAGATGGTGGTGAGAAGGCGAAGCGGTGTCTACTGACTGGAGAGAAGAGAAGGTTTGATCGAGATCCGCGGGGTAGAGTTGATGCTGCTGGGTGGACGCAAAGTCCATTATAAGGACGGGGAGGGGGGAGGAGGAGGAGGAGGAGGCGGAGATGGTGGTGGTAGTGAGCAGAAACAGCAGCTCTGAGCTGTTTGCACGGATGGGCGATGTGTCGAGCAAATGGGTGATCGGGTGTCGGGATTTGCCGCTGTCACATCACGGAACGACCATATTGAGCGATCAGTAGCGCAGTAAATGAACGGATCCGTACCAGGTCGCCTCTAGCGAAACCAAGTCCTCGTTCTCACTTAATGTTTAATATCAACCCAATTTGCGATCAGAATGCCGCCGTCTTTGCCACGCGCCTCTGACCCGTCTTCAGCACTGGCAGACACCCTTCGAGAAGAACTGGTCGACGACAGCTGCGACGTCCTGGATGTAGTCGAGGTGGACGGTCGAGCGCGGGGGACTGACAAGGTGCGCGGAATGGGAACACCGTATCGGCCCTCGCCTCCTCCTCTTTTATAATTCTGCTGATTTGCACAGAACTCTGATCGCCAACGCCGCGGCACGCGCAGTGACATGGAAAATAAAATATAAATATAATAAAGAAAAAGGCCCGCATTTCCTGCTATCAAATCCATTCCTTACTCGTGTCTCGGCAAGCTCACAGATCTCCATCACCCATCCACCTTCGAGATCTCCTTCTTTCCTTTCTCGGTCTGCCCTGCCTTCTTGCCCTATCCGTCCTTGGTCTATTTCCAGGCGAACCGCTCCGTGTTCTGGTCCCTTCCTTCCGATTGGCTTCTCTCCATCCACCTTGTGGCATTGACTCTCCCGCTCGCACACTCGGCGGAATTAATCGCGTTTCTAACACATCTCCCCCTTTTGGTCCTTTGCTATTTTCGATCCACTCGGTCTTTCCCGTCAATGAGGTACATTGTCCACTTCCAGCCCTGTTCATCTGGGTTACCGTCTGATAGACGCCTTGCCATCCTTCCATCCATCGGCCCAACGGGCATTTTCGGTCCATCTCGCACTGCACTCCCTCCACCGCTTCGTCCTCGGTCAAGTACTGCCATCACACCAACATCCAACTTGCACCTTCGACTTCCTCTCCGCGGGTCACGGTCCTACCACTCTTCTTCAGATACGTCACCTCTGGGACGTAGTACAGCATCTCGTGCCGTGCGCATGCTAACCACCCCTGCTCTCAATCTTTATGGAATAATCTGACTTAGTCACCGCAAGTCAGACCCTCGGTTACATCCGATCACATCCTCCTGACGGCATTGCCATATGGTTCATTCTCCTCCCCACCGGGTTCCGTCCCGCTAAGTCGAGATCGCGCGGACTTTGTGTCCATCATACAGTCTGATCTAATCAACCATGGCCCTGCCGGACCTGCGGCCCCCATTTGTTCTTTTTTCACCTTCCTCGGGTGCAGATTAAAAACGCAAGCTATCATTGTATTTGGCATCAAGCGACCCTATCATGGTCACATCCACGACCTCAACAACGAGAAGAGGTCGATTCTGTCAGGAAATGCTAGCCTATCCTCTTTCCCTGCAAGAGGCCCCGGCGTTCGATCGTGAATGATGCCGCGACGCGTGTGCTGTTCACACACCCCGTCTTTTATCTCCTCTCTTCGTTCCCCTCTCTCTCTTTTTTCTTTTTCTTTTTATTTTCTGATGACCGCGCTTCATTTGCCAACATTTCCCGATTCGTTCTTTTCCTTTTTTTTTTTTTTTTACCCATCTTCAGTGACACATGCCCCTTGGGTGAGGTCGCAGGATCGTTATGCGCCGTTACCACGAGTTTATCTCAGATGCCAACCGGTGAGAGAATCGGGTTACATACACTGAATTTCATTCCTGGGCGTCGATCGAGTGTGCGATTAAAAAGTTTCCTGTGATGTGGATATCCTACGGATCCCTGACGGTTTGCCTCCATGGAGGTTGCTACGCTCGTCGCTTCGTACGTACTTGTGTTCCGCCAGGGGCTACCCCAACGCCAGTGGAAGCCGGTCAAATGATGGATCACGCTGATACCACGACAGACCGGAAGCATGCATGTTCTCGTCGCTGGGCACTGCGCGGAGCATCACCGGTATTATTAACACCTGGTCATTTCATTCGACTCGAGAGGCTGTGACATGCTCGTGCTCAGTCGAGCGTAACTACCGATATTAATGGCTTCATGAAAAAAAGGGAAAAAAAGGGAGCGGTGGAAAGTCTATTTTTCCTAGCCCAACACACCAAAATTGTCCTCCCAGAAAAAAACAAAGAGAACGTCACCTCTTTGCGATGTCGCTTGTCGCTCCCGTAGTATTTACGTTTCCGGCGAAAGGAACGACTATCGAACGAACGGCAGCGCACACTAACGGCACCGCCTCCTCCTTTAACGATAAGTTGCATCACGACGGTAAGGGACCTGCAATTTGTCAGGAACACGGAAAACGAGGGTCCCCTCGGAGCCCGCGCAAAGAAGTAACATTGTGACCAGAAGATAATATCCCCCAGTGATTGGAGGGTGACGACAAGAGTGAGGTGATTCATGTCAGACTCTGGTAGCGCAAGTCAATTGACACGAGCGTGGTACCAGCGTGGACCACGGCGGACGTTAGGCTGGCCTGAATGCTACGGCATCGCTGGTGCAAAAGCGCACCGAAGTAGAGGATCAGAGAGACACGCGTTTGGAAGAGGACCGGTGGAGTGTTCCGTGGCTGACCCGGAAGCCGACCGGAGAGGAATGAGCACTAGTGCTTGACGGGCATAGGCGCTGACAAACCGAATGTGTGCCCGACGGGTGAGGCTGGCATGTCCGATTAGACTGAGAAGCTCAGCTGTACATACATTTTGGAACGAAGATCCACGACGGATGATGAACGATGACCCCTTTGAGAAGAAGAATCTACAGAAGGGTGCTGCGAACACGCAGGAACGGTGTGTCGACAGCGTACGGAGAGATGCGACGGCTTAGGATGATCAGACAGAGGACGAACTCGAGGTTAGTTGGTCAGGTGCACCAACTGCTAGACTGGGCGTGGGAGGATCGATCAATGCTAAGCGAGGGAAGACCCTCCCTTGAAGAGAGAGGGCCACCAAGCCAGAGAGCCACCAAGCCGATGGCTCATTGATGAATAGGGCATGAGACCCTTTGCGTGAGGTGAAATGCGATGCGATACGAACCAGACCGTCTCAAGTGAGATCTGCACGGTTCGAAGAAGTGCCAAGTGGCACCTGAGACACTGAGTGCTCGGCGCTCCCTTGAGACACGATGTGCGACGTGCACGCTGGGCCAGTCAGTGTATCAGATGGATCAAGTGTTGTGTGCTCCCCGTCGTATCGTAGTTCGGGTCGCAGTCGGTTCGCGGTGGCGGGTGACAACTAAAAATGGGAGTGTCAATAATCTGCACCGTGGCGGTCGTCAGCGCAGCAGCCAAGAGCCCTGGCACGGCTCACAGACAACCATCTGCTCCGCCAAGGTGACGTCGTGAGTACCACCAGGCGGACTCCGTTTCTTGCATTGTACATCCCTTCCATTTCAAGTGGCCAGCCGCCTTGTTTGTGCCCTCTCAGTCTGCGCATCACATTCGAACTGGATTCGAAACACCATGTCAGCGGCCGCCTATCCCCTGGAAACCCCCCGTCCCCGCCCTCCCCCACCACCTCTGCGCCCGTCTCCCAGGTCTTCAGTTCTCATCAACAACCCAAATACTCAAACACTCCTTTATGACCTTCCTTCGTCACCTTCCATTATCTCTCCACCAACCAGTCCAACTCGCTCCAAACATGGTCCAGCATCGCCATCATCACCTTCTTTCCCTGGTGGCAGGGTCAGGGGCCGCCGGGGTGGTCGTACTGGTCCGACACCCCCTGCCCGCAATCGTTCCTCCACACCCCTTGGCGTATCTCAGGGCGACCTCGAGAAATTCACCGAATACTGCCGTTCATGGTACTTGACTCATTCTGCATGCCTTTTTTATCATGTCTTTCATTCACGGCGTTTGATAGGTATTTTGACCAGGATGAAGCCGCTGGTCGTGTCATGACACAGATACTCGCCAACGTTGCACAATCCCAGCGCGCGCTTTATTCCCGTCTGCAAGCTTCCGTTCGCTCTGCTTACCACGCGAGCGTCAACGCACGAAGGCATGCGGAGTTTCAGGCACATCTCTGCGCTACACAGCCCGGTGGTTCGTTGATGCCGCATTCCCGAGCCGACCCAAACGGGCCCGTGGCGAGAAAAGAGCGATTCGAACGATTGGACAAGTTCGTGAGGACTTGGTGTACGATGGGGATGCCAGGAACCAGGCCCTTCTTCGAGGCGTTTTGGGCAGTCATGCGGTTGCAATCGCTTCCAGAGGGCCTTGGGGGTGCGGGGCCTAACCGAATTCAGTGGGAATTCGACGATGCTGTGTTCAAAGAGGCAGCGTGCGTCCACCCGTCTCTATCAGGCCCTGTGTCTCCCCGACTCATTTCTCACGCAGTGGAAAAGACTTCATGCTTGAAGCTATCGATGTGCTGAAAGGGGTAGGTGCCCCTTTTCCCATGAATATATACTTTGACATACCGACGGCTTCCTAGGTTCTTGCTTTTGAGGAGGCCCCTTCTTCTGGCGCAAGGGGTCGCACCTATGGTTCCCACCAGCCGTCCTGTTCGCATCTGTACATCAGATCACATCCCGTGTCCACCTCCAATGCCTCTCGTCCGCCAAAGCCGTCGCCCATTTCCATGGTTACACATAATAACCGTGCGCGGGCAGCTAGCGACCCGTTTTTAGATATGCCTGGGCTCTCCCACTCTCTCCCATCTGCATCTTCTCATTCCACCGATGTTACAATTCCCCCTCCATCCTCTGCAGTGGAAAATACGGAAGATAGTGCTCCCCCAGCTACTTCACACGCTCGGGACGGGGAAGAAGAACAAGAACTAGCTCCTCTCCGTTCAGAGGTCCAAGCTGAGTGCACGGATGATGTGTACTTGCGCATCTGGACAACGCCGGATTTGCCAAACTCGGAGTATCACTCCTTACTGACGGTGTTCCCATCTTTTATCACACGAAATTCTCCGCCTCGCTTTCGTGTCTCCAAGCACTCTCGGGTTGCCGACGTCGAGGGAGGCGAGGAAGAGCGAGGTGAGGGAAAGGAAATCCGCTTCGGCACAGGCTCGATGTGGATGAGTGTCAAGCAACGAAACGACGGGTACAAAGGTGGATGGTGGACGCGGTTCGTCTTATGGTGGCGAAGACTGTTTTGTTAGGATACCCTTCCTCACCTTTCTTGAACCCTCATCGGTAGGAAATGCACCCACACACTACTGAACAAATGTAGCACTCTTTTGTTTATCACATGCACCCTTCACTGGGACGTTCGTTCAGATACTGCTGTTTGACTTGGACATGGCATGTTGCAGACAAGGACGCTTTATTCTGCTACTAGGACGTTCGGTTTGTTTGACCCTTTTCTTGGACTGCCAGTGGTGTTGTAGCGTGGGTGTCGATTACCGAGGTACCGGCAGTTCGGGGTCGTTCGTAGACCCGGAGACGGTGGGCAGGCTACTCCTTTACGTTTGAATGTGGTCTCCACAATCAAATGAACACGGCGAAGCGATGAATAACGGGCACATCGGATCATCTTTTCCAAAGAATCGTTCAAACTGATTTGACACTCCCATTCTTTTCCAAATACATTCGCTCCACTACATTGATCAAGCTCCACCGGCCTGCCGACAAGCAGGCTTCCGCTCCCATTTGGGGGCTTTTGATAGCTGCCGTGATGACATGATTGGCTAGCGTTAACGTTCAAGATTCGGACGTGTTCGGTATTGACTTGGCAATGAAAGCTTCCGGGGTGGGACAGCCGTCCCCTTTCACATTCTCGATGGGGCGTGTCCTACTGGGGTTTTCCGGGGGTGTGGAGGCAGAGAAGCCAATGACGGTGACGAAGGGGATGGCCATGTCTCTCGGGGCTTCGAGATGCGTCGTCGACCGCGGGGATCAATGGCGCAGCGCACGTCTCGTCATGTCGTTGGTCTCTCCTACGTCGAACACGTGTTCCTTGTGGTAAGCACGACGACGATTGTCTTGGCTCTTTTCCTGGCTCGTTCGACCTTTTTCCGGAACCTTCACGCGTTCGGGCATCCGTCTGCGTGTGTTCAAAGTAGATCTGACCGGTGGATTAGACTCGGTGCGTCCACGCAGGACACTTCCCTCGAAGGGGTGACAGTCCCATCGTCGACCACGCGGGTTAAGGTGGGTGCGAAGGTCAAGATGCCGACGACAACAGGTCGCGCTATTCGTTGGGGAGACACCCCTAGTGCGCCTCCCCTACGAGATCCCTACCAAGGCACGCCAGAGGACAGACAGCGCTGACCTTGCATTTCAGTGGCAGCCCCAACATCGATCCTATCTGGAAGCGACCATCCCCAAAAGATGCACGAGACCATATGGGCTTATCTCTCCCCCTCCCCCCTCTCGGCCCCTTGTTGCCTTATCGCGGGGTTGGCGAGCGTGCCGCGTGCCGCGCTGAGGCGTCATAATGCTGCCGGTATGCTCGTACCGCTATCTGAGATACGGCCAGTGGGTAGCTGATCCACAAACACACACACTTGTCAGATGGCTGGTGCTTCGATCAATGCGCACGCATGGCGACCATAGGTTGCACCCCGTCTCTCGGTTGTTAATTATATGCATGGCTCTGCGACAACGGCAACCCGCGTCGCTCGGCGGGGCGCGCAAGCAAACGACTGCGGTTACTGAAAATAAGCAGGCAGGCGAGCGAGCGGATTGCATAGGAATAGACGCGTCGTACGGCGGGGTTAGACTGTGGACCACCGTTCCATTTGAACGGTGTTACCACGTGAAGGTCTTGCCATGATTTATTTTAGCGTTGGATGCCCGCTCGACATCCTTTTTTTTTCTCAAGTGCCACCATCAAGGACGAGTCAGAAAACGCACGTACGAGGACATGTCAAATGGTAAGATTCATTCTACCGGCTCTTTTTTTTGCTGTATCCTTGCGGCAATTGAATTGCATCTTTTTTTGACATGTCGATTCCCGTGTTGATGGCAGGCTCGTGCCCCGTGACCATCCGAACGAGCGTCGACGTCGGGGGTGCTCGGGTTGTTGCGACATTGTCAGATCTACAAGAATATCTCGTGCTAGTTTGGCGCGATGTCGCAGTGTTGTCTCGACCACGACAGCCCCCCACATCTATGGTGATACCCGAAGTTTGGAATCGCCCTGTCTAGGCTGTCATCAGCACGACTTTGTGAAGCGAATCTTCGAATCCCTGCGCGGCCGCTTCCCCGCGGATCCTGACTCCCTTTTCTTTTTTAATTAAATTCTTTAAAAAATACACCGTGGAGATAGGTTTTCGATTGCATTCAGGACCAGTCACGGTAGCAAAATCATTCTTCCGCAACTTCCATGTTCCTCATTCTCCTTTGTTTTTTTCCCATATCGCCTACGCGCTCGCCGCGTACACTGACAGGCCGTGTCTGTTATCAGAGGGGGCCGCGTCGTCCGCTCGCTCCGCGCGAAACAGACATGGGAATTGGCCTCTTATTGCCGATGGCAGGTCACGTCGGGACGACCAGACCGGTCTGAGCGCTTCTCCGGCGTCTCCTCGAGTCAGCAGACACGCCGACGGGGGTCTGGAGATCAAGCTTCAAGGCCAGACTGGCACGCCTGACAGTGTGCTGCGCTACCCTGTCATGCGATGGCCCCCTGCGTTCGACACCGTACGACCCCCATTCTGTTTAGACAGGCACGGCAGCGCTCGAATTGCGATTGGTCCCACCGACGGTCGTCTCGTACAGGACGTACGCCAGACAAAGTTTACCACCCTGATCGATCTCGTTCGTATCTCTCCTTGCGTTCACGTCCTGCTTTCGTATGAGGTTCCCGTCATCGTTTTTGTATTCAATGCGCCTTCTTGCAGGTCGCCCATACGCGTCTATGATCAAGGCACGTTTGCGACAATCAAGTCAGCCCTGGCAAAGCGTGCGCTTGGGACCCACAGCGTCGGATCGACGATCTGTACGTTCAGATAGGATTTTCCAGCGTCGATGCCCGTGGTGTTCTAGTACATCACCCAACTGACAGGAACCGCCTTGCCGACGAGACTAGCATCGACGATGCGCCATCGATACGAACCGTGGCGTCGCACCCTGACCGAAACTCTATTTTACGCTCTGAACTCCACTCTTGGATAGCTGGACGCTTGGCGTCTCCGATCGAACGGCAAGCGAGATACATTGTGCTAGGCGACAATGGTTCGACGAGTGGTTGGCCTTTGGGCGCCGTCCATCGTGACCCACTCGCCGTCGGCACGGACGTGCTCGCCAAGATGAGATCCTAGGCCGTTGCGTGATGCGGGGCCAGGGGGAGCCCCTGCGATGCGTAAATAATACATAGGGTACGTCCTTGCGCCCAACCGTGCCCGAAGCGTCGACGGTGTCTGTACGACATCCCGTCGTCACCGTCCCTCGACAAGCAGTATGTATTATTACCATCACGATAACGTACGCGAATGATGTATCCACGGGACGAAGAATGGAAACTTGAATCGGAGACCGTCGCGAACGACTATACCCCACCATGATTGCGTTTTGGAATCTTAATTGACCGATGGACGCTGAAGGGTCGGAGGAACCATCACGACTACCCTGCCATGACGGGCCTCTTTTCCCCCGCCTCACCTACCCGGATCGTTGTGACCATCGTGACGACGCCACTCGAAGAGCCATATAGACATCTATATCGATATCGATATGGTACGGCAGACTGATGGCAGACGGCGACTTACTGCTGGATCGAAAAAAAAAAAACCTCCATATATCTGGAGGCGATAGAAGATTTTTTTTTATCTGCTTCCGCGTCCGATGAATCTGTTCTCGCCCATCGTTCTCTTTGGACGTTCTGATGCGGACCAAGACGCCGTCGGATACTTTTGGGTCGCGTTCTAGCCTCCATGATGCGGTGTTGGTAAATTTGGCTTTCTTTTCGGTACACGTGCCACGGATGTGGCATGTGCGCGCGCCGCGTGAGCAGCATGGACGAGGGCGTTTGGCGGGTCATGGTTTGGATCAGCGTCGACGCGACGGTATGGTCGAGACGGCGATCCCGATAGTCACATGACCGAGAGGACACCGTTCGTTCGGTACAACAACAACATGGACCGTCTCCGTTGGGACGAGAATGCCTAGAGTTCGTGCATCGCCCCCATGGCTTGTGAACCGCCAAGTCGACTGCGCGCGAGACGCGAGGGTCAGGGATGACGGTCAGCCCTAGGTACGATGGCCCGCAGCAGACGGGAAACGGAGTCGTACTGCCTATCGAAAAAGGCCCGTGCGATGGACCTTGGACGCCGTGCTTCGTGCATCGCCCCGACCGTGCTGGACCGTGCACGAGGTAGGAGGGTCAGGCATCAACCCTGCTAGCTTGTAGGTCCTACGGTCGATTGGAGCTCACGGCAAACGACCACAGGCTGCCAGCGCGGCGGTCGGCCGACCGTCGGGTACACGTCCGATGACGCACGCGACCGCCTCGTGCGTCGTACCCGAACGTCAATCGTGACGGGGAAGGCGTGCCACCGAACGGCCTCGGAGAATGGACATGCCAATCGTACGTGCGCGACGGTTTGAAAACGTCGTCGCGGACTCCGACGCGGAGGGATGGATGCCATGTCGGAGTTGGACCTCGACGTGCGTTCAGGATCCCACTTCCGACGCTTCTCGTATGAATGGGTTCATTTCAGGACTGTGACCGTCACTGCCACGCACCGCCGTTGAAATACTCGGATTCTTGGCCAGCGCAAGGGTAGTCTTGTCCTCGTGTTTCTCCCTGACGTCTGAGCTCAGGGCGAGCGGAAATGGGTTGGTTCATAGAACAGAACACATACAGAGCACGCTGGTGATTTGGAGCGCGTCTCGACACAGCGCCGCGTAGACGAGAAAAGTAAGAACGGTAAACCTAAGGTTAAACCCCCCTGTGGCTTCATTTGACACACGTGACGGCGGTCATGGGACGTTGTGTTTTCGCTTCCGAAAGGCTTTGGCAGCTTCTCCAACTTCTCCGTTCCAGTTCGTTACGGCTTGATCAGCCTGGACTGGTGGCGTCCGACGGTACGCGTCACGTCTGCGTCGTTCCTCTGGGGGGGACAACGGTCGACCCATGTCGCTTGCATGTTTGAAATCGATAGGACATAATACCCGTCGACGCTTCCACCCGTCGGTCTTCGTCTCTCGACCTTGTTTTCATTTCCGCTCAATCTCCTCCCGTTGGATAATTTGGATTCGAAGAGCAGGTTCGCTCGGACCAGAAGAACATGGGCGTGGTGGCGTCCACTTGGGCGTACGTACGTCACACAAAACCCCGTTTTTTTTTTCTCATGATCACGATCGGCCGTCCGTGCGTTAGAGTAGTGATAACGAACGGGCGTTGGGGAGACAAGACGGGCCTACCCGACTTGCCTGGTGGTTTCGGCCGACTGGATCCCGAGCTTGACGGACGCCAAGGCTGGCGTGCTCGGGTTCATTCCGGGCGGGGTGGGTCTGGACACACGCCTCGAGGACGCAGGGACGATCTGCATTCACGCGTGGAATCCGGGGTGAACCGTGAGCGCGGAGAAAACGTGCGTTGGAGGGGACGATCCTGGCCTCGAGGACAACCTCGAGGTTTGCTCGTCATTCTCGATTTCGTTTGCGTCTTTGTGGCGCAGGACTCCATGAGCCAGGCCATATTCGCGATGGACGACAAATGACGGGCTTGCAAGACTTCCATACGCATGTACGTATTTCAAAACGAAGCACGTATCACACAAGCTATACTGCAATGATGTAGAAATACATCCAAAAACCAAGAATACGAGATTCCACAAGAAATTCGATCACGTCAACCCTTGGACCGTGAACAAGGGATAGACCATATACATCACCAGACCGTGCGCCTGCCTACGGGTCGAGCAAGGCCTCACGGCATACGGTACAGACTTTGTTTAAATTTTGATGAGGATTGCCCTTTTCGTACTTCCAAAGTTTGTTCTTCAGTTCATAATTTTCCGCCTCCAGCGCGGCGATCCGCTCCTTCTTGGCCTTGTTTTTGACTGACAGCGAATTCCTTTCGCGTTCGAGGGCCTCGATATACTTGGGGGCTTTATTTTGGTCAAAATTGTCCGCGCACAGGCGGAACTGCTCAAACGCCTCTTGGAACCCGGTGATGCCCCTTGCAATAGATTCGCCGACCGTGAATGTGGAGGGCGAACTTTGAGAGTCGAGCGAAAGGCGAGGGCTACGCGACGCCTCCGACCTTACCTGGAACGACGAGGGGCCGTCGACAAAGGGATTATCCTGACGCGGCAATGGTCGGTGATCAGCAGCGCTCGCGAACGAGCATGGCGTGACGAACCTCATCTGAGATGGGTGGATCC
>JBBPLQ010000329.1:0-27124 GCA_038089855.1 Royoungia palumana
CACGCCAGTCTTTACGGTGTAACATAAGAAAGTAATTATATCACCACTCTGCGATGGCACGTACCTTGTTATCGCGATCTCGCTGTAAAAGCACGTAATAGAATGAGAGGCAATCCGCGATCCGCAGCAATTCCAGGGACTGTGAAAGCTCTTCTCTGGTCTTACTCTCGTCAAAAAACTCCGGGGGATTCGGCCTGAATAACACGCCACCAAATATCCGCAGCAACTCTGGGGACACGAAGGGATTCCCGTGAGCACGCTCCGAAGGGAGTGCTAGTGCTTCCAAAACAGCTTCTTTAATCAAACCCACGGCCGGTCCTCGGATCTGAGGGAACTCCTCATTCGTAGTGAGTAACAGAAGGACTTCAATTCTTGGGGGTGGTGGAAGCTTTGACAGCGTCAGGGACAATAGTCGAAAATTCAGTTGTCTGATAGTAGGATCTAGATGCGTGCTCGCCAACGTTGCAAATATGATGGAAAACGACGTCGCATTTGTTGGTGGTATACTCATGGCCTCTTGGGTGAGGATCCGAAAGAGTAGAAACAATGATTCGTCGACAACGATGTTCATCTCCAGTGCACTGGCGAGCAAGTGATGAAGATTGGACAATGTAGAAGGGGTCAGGGCCACGGGAGGTGCTGAGTGAGCCAGATATATCAAATCATTGAACGAGCCAGGTTTCTCGAGTACAGCCTGCGGGGGGCATCCCAGACTTTTGAGAGCAAGCTGCGCACATCATATGATACCTTTACCATCGCAATCTACCCAAACGTACCTGAACTTGTAGCATGGCCCTTTCTACATCTTGCCATCCTTCCCTTGTCGAGGATTTTATGAAAAACCGGGGGAAGTAACTCTCGGCAGCTCTGATCGCCAAAGAAGCTTGTATGGATGAGCGACAGGTTGTGACTGTCGTGTCCAATAGCTCACGAAGAAGTTTCTGGAATACATAAGCAGTGATTGACTGAGCGAGACATAGAACGAACCTTGATTTCCCGTTGCCCGTCACCATCAGCAACCCCAGGCGCCCAGGTGCTCAGTGACTTGACAAGGTAGGCTACTTCCGTGATAAGTCCACGGCCTTGATCATTAGCGTCAAATGTCGGGACGGAAAAAATCAATGAAGTGACACTCTTCAACAAAGGGCAACACAATTCGAGCGCAGACCTCTTGCCGAGTTTCGACTGAGAGATAGCTATCGAGTCCAATCAGTGGATCTGATTACTCCTGGAAACGAGTAGGCGAACCTGGAAAACAGAGTAAAACGATGCCAGTGATCCTATGCATTATCTCGAGTTCGTTTTCATTTTCGCTTTCATCCTCATCCTTGGATTCGTGGTCCACTCCGTCGTTCAAACACGTCTGCAAGAACTCGACTGCTTCCTGGATCACGATCGTGACTTCTTTCGGACTGGCGTGGAATGCACATGTGCGGACCAAGTCCATGGCGCCATCCCGGCGGCAGGGAAGCAGTGCTGGAAGGACGTCCAGTGGCTCCTGAACCAAAGGACCGTCAACTCTTGGATAGGGTACAAGACAAAGGATGTCATATCACTAGGTATGCTGCACCATCGTATCGTACGACAGCCTCGTGGATATCTTTCAGCGTGACAGAATCGGACTGCTCTCTGGTGGCAAGCAAAATGAGTTCGAAAGTGGCGCGCGTGCATGCCTGCCGTTGCGGAAGCGATGTGAGGCGGTCATGTTAGCCGACAGATATGCGCACCTCGTCTGTGAGTTCTAGCGGTAGTCGCAAAGCCTGCAAAAAGGACGGGTTTGGTGAATGCGGTACTAGCGACATCGATGTAGTTCAATCATACGTCGGCAGTTACCGGTTGGACTATGACAGGCAAAGGCTATCACCATCGGCGAAGCCCTCCACACTGTGCAAAGCCATGCTACGGGCCAGGACGTCGCCCTCTTTTCTGGGTGTTTTTGTCCTCTCGTTCTGCGTGCTTGGATCAGCCTTCAACAGGTACCTCACGGCGTCGTCGTTACACTCGTTCATCCGTTACTACTGGTCGCTTTCTCAGTATCGTACGCCCAAACCATGTTCTCGAATATGAAATGAATACTTTATCCTTGCCATCCTGACAGACGAAGTCGATTCCTACAAGAAGCCAAAGGATCCAAGGGTCTCGTCCCTGTGCTCAGGCTCAACGACTACGATCCGCCCCGCGCTCTGAACGAAAGCACCGTCACCATAGATTTTCTCGAAGAGTGCGTCATACATCCCCATTGTCGTCTCATGCAATCATTATTATTATCCATGTCATCTAGCCTCGCATCCTCATCGATGAAACGTTCCCTCTTTTTCCGCCCAACCGGTCCTTGTCCGTGTACATAATTTCACCGTTCAGTGCATGCTCATCACGTCCATGTCCGTCCCAGATGCACGTGCCATCGTACGCCTCCAATCGGATCTCATCAACCGCACCTTACTACCTGGTTTTTACCGTTATCTCCAAGCACAGCAGTTGGATTCGCAAATCGCTGCAGGAAACGAATTCAGTACGGCCTTAGAGACCCTCGTCTGCCTCTCTGAATGCGCATGAAAGGACGTTGGGGGGACCGGGCTGTGGAAAGACGGCGGGGAACTGGGATGGACGGACGTCATGGTCGCGCCTTGTACGTTGTGGTGCGCTGTCTTGGTTTACTCGCGACATGCCCATGCATGTGTTTATCGGGGATTTTTAGAGCGACAACAGTGCTTGAACACTACCGTGATTGCCGCAAAGGTCCAAATCCGATGCGTGGTTGAATAGGCTGCTCGAGCACCCCGCGTTCAAGAGTACTCGCAGCACGACAGAACATTACCTTGATGGTTATGAAAGGCCAGTCGTGGTCTACGTCCACGTGCATGTACGCCACTGATCGTTCTTGCTACCGTAACCCAATATAGACCTACTGAGGAGCAATTTCATCCAATCACTATAAAAGGATGAAAGCAACTTAACGAAACAACATCAAAAAGCCTCTCGACCTCAGCTGGAGCCTTACCATTATGGTCAACATGACAGTCCTATAAGATCCTGCGCGGCTGATGGTCAAGATCTCACTCGCCGCTGGAGTGTCTGAATATCAGGAGATAAGCTCATGTTGCTACATTTACTACTTCTGTCGGTCAGAGTATGTTTGTTTCTGTGAATGTTAAGAGTCTGAAACACAGGTAACAATATTTGGCAAGAAATTGGCAGCGCTAAGCTCGGTTGAAAACGTGACTGTTTTGAATCGTGCACGATGCCACGGAAGCACCTGACGCAGGCAAGGAAGGTTCGAGACGTCCCAAAGTAGAAGAATACCGCGGAGGGAAGTCAACTAAGAGGACAAGATGGAAGCAAGCAGACGGGTATACGAGAAGTTACGTCTCCCGTTGAAGCACCCGCTGTAATCCGTATGGATGCGGCCCCTATCTCTGTTTACACGCTACGAGGGTGTTGGCTGAAAGTGCTATGAATATCGGACGTTTCCTCCTTAGCGATGCCACGTACGACGAAAGGTCATGGGGTATGTCCGCCGGGAGCGGGAGTGAAATGTGTCCCAAGGGAACGGCCAAGTCACTTGAAGAACTTGCTAAGAAAGCGACGCAAATACAACATCAGGGTTCAGATCTCAGCCCACAGGTCTTTATCACATAATAGTACCCATTGACGTCGAATAACTCAGATCTCCAGCGAGCGAGTGGTGCTTCAAGTTCATGCCTTCACACAAGGTGCGAATAGGCCGTGTACAAGAGAGCGCTGCTAAAAGTTCATACGACCATACGATTCCATTAGTCAAGGGGATGCAGCCTAGCCATCCGAAATAGCACGAGTCTCAAAGTCGCGACATCAACGACACGCTCGCGACTATTCTCCAAATTCTGCAACACCTCGATACAAACATCCTTTCAGCTTGCGCGCAGAGAGGAAGATTTCCTTGTCTGTGGCCACTCTCCGATATCGTTGATGATTTTGTTCCGCGAACAGGAGTGCTCGGAAGCCTTGCTCAAGGTACCCAAACGATCTCAAAGCCTGCATATGTTTCTCCCTTTCGTGATGACGAATCTCAGGAGGATCGCAGGTCCACGGATATATGAGAAGCACCCTTCCCCGTAGAGGAAACGGGGTGCTTTCAGTTTCAAACACGACGTTGCCAAGGGGTCGTTGATGTAGCCACGTAGGTATTCCCTTGTGTGGACCGCATGACAGTGACAGGAATCGTGATGCAGGGGAGAGCAAGCCGACGAGTGGAGGAATGTAGCTGTGAGTCAAGAGAAGATATATCGGACGAATGGTGCCATTTCGGAAATGAGGTTCACAACTCTGAAACTCGGTTGTTGATCTCAGCGTGTTCGGCGCGTCATGGACTGGACGGATTCTGGCTATAGACGGAGTTGCTAGCCGGAAGAGACCAATTGAACCCTGATGGTTACCCAGTCCAGTCGAGCACAGAAATCGCCCATTTTCTGTCCACGATCTTTTACAGCAAAGAGTCGTGGGTGGATTTTGAAACTTCGATGATAAATTGATCGCTGTATTATCATCCCGTGAATCTAGACTATCATGCTGCTAGAGGACAATCACGGAAAGGAAGTGGCTTTGACATTGGGCAGGTATCTTACAACGAAGCAAGTATTGGCTCTCGTCGATATTAGTGGGGATCCTGACTTTGACTTTGGCCGTTTTGCATTCTTGACTCGAGTATGGGCAATCTGTCGCTGGACTACTAATGAACGCGTCAAATTCTGATGATAGGTGAAATGGGTAAACTACAGGAGACATACTGTATGAATTGATGAGAGACACATTGACTGGGATATCGTCTTATCCATTTCCGAGATTGAGCTACCAGCCGTCCTCCTATAAAGAAGGCAATGCTACAGGGAAGTGATCGTATAAGAATATGCTGACATACCATTCGGCAGCTATAGCCTATAGTCCACTGCCCACATAGTATTAGAGTCGGATTTTTCAAAAATAACCCATTGATTGGTGGGCAAGGCGGCCCCTGTAGGAACGAAACAGGAAAGTGGCCCGGTACTAGCCACGAGTGCAAGTAAAAAGTTGAGATGCTGAGAGATCATGGTGCAGATAAAAAGTGGAGCTGACTTGTAATACTAACGAGTCGGAGATGCCACACCAAGCTGGAATCTCAGGACCATCTTTTGCATCAGAATGATTGAGGTATGTCGGTGACTGAGTAGTTAGACTGTCGCCCACGGATCCCTCGGCTTGCACAGGAGGTTGTGCCGTGGCAATGTGCATACACCTCAGTTCCCGATCGGCTCCCAGCAATCTATGAGAAAAAAGCACTTCCAGCACGGGTTCACGGGAAGATTTGCTAGTGATAATTCTCGAGGCAGATCCCTGCCTTGCGGAAAATAAGCCTTGAATTTACTTCAGGTCCATTGAGCTCACTGAAATTCGTGGTTGTCTGTACTATTTCTAATTCCTTGACTCGAAAATGTTGTCCATGTAGCTTGCCAGTGTCAGATATTGAACACATGGATAATTTGAAGGAATCATATTTGGGATCAGTCAGATGGCATAGATCTCCGTCTTCAAATCAGCAAATGCATCGATAAGCCTTGACAGTACCACTTGACAGTTACTAGTCTGTACAAACTAACTTCCACATTCAGGACTTTACCGCTGGCAGTATACGTGCAAGAGAAATCTCGGCTCCATCATGTTTGAACTTGAAACACCCACCTTATGCACCCAGCGACCGTTAAATATGCCATCATTCGTAGCTTTCAGCACCTGCCACTTTTACTGCGACCATGGTAAATCATTTTCATTGCTCCCACTTGTGGCCATAGTCGCCTACACCAGGTTTATAGCCCGGTTTCATGATCCCTTCTCGCCGAATTACATTTATCAGCCCTCATAAGACGGCCCTGGTAGCGATCGACTATGTGCTGCGTACATCATGGTATGTCCATGCATTCCATAGACCCACCTCGGAGTCCTTCATCAGCTACTCTACAGGAATATCCCTCGAAGCGCATATTCTCATTATCACGGCTCAAACCCCATAAGTGCTATGCGTGTCAATGTCTTTCTGGCCATAAGAAAGCCTGCAGATGGCCCGGATGTGGTGCAGAGTATGTCTTCCATCCGGGACAGAGCATTACTACTGAGCAAGCTTGCAGGTTACCCATTTGTTATGGACACCATGTTAGCCTTCCGTGAGGCTATAGGTATAGTTCCCTGGGGCATTCAACTTCCCGCTTATGCTCAACTACAAAGTGAGTCTGCTAAATTTTCCTGCATGAATATTCCACCTTCTTAATTTCTTCATAAAGTATTTACTGCAACTGATGATCCTCTTCATATTGCCTCGAGCGCAGTATTCATTCTAAGCATCAGCCCGCAATAAAGGGGGCCTATTAAGTTGTCAAGCTACAACTGGGATAGCAGAGCAATGTCGCTGTACCATTGTAACTCTTGTACTCTGTAGTCCTCATCAGGATATTCGCTAAGGTTGAGTATTTACCGAAGGAGTAGTAGACGCACACGCCCTCGCATGCCTCCAATCAGATCACATCAAGTGCTCAGGCACACAAGGAAAACAGACAGCTTGTTCAGATGCAGGGTGCCGTCTTCAAGAGATGTGGTAAACTTTCGATTCACCTGCCTGGGGTTGGTGTTTGTCTCAAAATACTCGACCAGTGTGTGAGAAGAGCGTTTTGGCTATGCACTGAATGACAGAGGAAAGGCGACGAAGCTTACCAAACTACGTCAGCGCGAACTCGTAGAATATTTCCTCGCTAATCTCCTCACTACAGGCCACAGCAGATATGACGCACAAAAACCGCATATTTGACCACATCACCAAGAATTCTTGCATACTTCTTGGAGGGGCCGAGTAGGGGGGATAAGTGAGTAGGGGTATTGTGAAACATGTTCCGAACCCTGCCATCAGAATGCTCGAAACATCACAGTCTACGACCTTGAGTCATCATCCCCAAACATGAAGCTCCGTACATTTTGCAAGGTTGTGCGCGAACTCGGATTCCATTGGGCGTGGTCGGACACGTGCTGCATCGATAAAAGGGACATTGTAGTGTTGTACGAGTCACTCGTTGCCATGTTCACGTGGTATCGTGGCTCAGCACTCACCCTCATCCACCTTCGTGGCGTCCAATCATCGCAGCTCCAGAAGCCTAGTGCCCTTCGGGAGAGTGAGTGGAACAAGCGCGGGTGGACGTACCAGGAGTACCTGGCTTCTGAGACTGTTCAGTTCTATAGCGAAGACTGGAAGCCCTACCTAGGACTGGATGTCTTCAACCATAAGGAGTCGCCTGCCATTATTGCGGAAATGGAACAAGGTTTACAGGTTTCCGCAACAGAGCTGTCTGTCCTCCAACCAGGTCTCAACAGGATTCGTGAGAAACTCTTCGTCCCGTAAGATACGGGGAAGGCAAGAGTACGGCAGTTGGTCGTCTTCTGGAACATGTTCTGACCGGTTCGGGTGATGTCACTATCCTCGCCTGGATCGGGCCCACGGGAGAGTACAACAGTTGCCTACCGCCGGACCTTACGGTTTACAACAGGCTCGTCCCACTGCACATTCCACATTCCGTAGATACCATGGAGATGACCGACGTCGTCACTGCACTGCGATCGTCTTTACCGGTGTACGACCTCCTCTCAGCCATACAGCTCTATCAACGGCTTAATGAACTTCCTTCACCATCCCTTAACTCTCGTCTTCTTCGACTTCCTGGTCTAGCTTTCCGTATTACTCAACTTGTTGAATTGAGCTCGGAGAATAACTTGCGTGTCTACCGTGGAACGACTACCGCACTCGGAGAGGTAGAGATCCAGACCACAGACAACCTTCCCATGGTGAACCGTCTGCTCCTTTTCCATCCATGGATCTGCACGCTCCTCGATCAAGATTTTTCTGGCAATGATGAAGACATTGATGATACTACCCAGGCACTGTGTCTCGTTTCTCGTCTCAGACAATCATTCGGCGCATTGCTGTTCTCACAGGTGTCTCGTGTGGAGTATTGCCGGGTTGCGACCGATAGTTTGATCATGGCTCAGATCCGCGAGGACACATCACTAACCTATTTGATGAAGAGGATTACAACGGTAGATATACAATAAGCGATTCCGATGTCTATCGTTTGAGAGTCATCCCACACCTGAACACTGTTCCGACCGGTTTGATTACCTTGTAGACACTTTTATGTACTTGCCTTACACTGGTCCTAAGACACTCACCCATCATCGCATGGCGATACTCCGGGAAAACGTGATGGTACTATTGGAATTCTGGCAGGAACTGAATGGGGACGTTAGTGACGTTAACTTAATGTCACGGGGGCATCAGCTCGACGCTAGGTGAAGCCAGTTTATCAGGAACCTAACTGGCAGGCAGATTTGAGATTTTATCAGAGAAAGGACAAACTTCTTGGCTATAAGCTCTCACAGACATCATGGTTACTAGGCCTAGCTTAAGAAAACCAGGGCTTTGATATATTTGCCTACGTGTCTCCTTTCGTATATTGCCCTTTAGAGTGTCAACATTGAGCGACACCGGCGTGTGTCTTTGTGTCCTGGGCCCTTGCCATGATATGATTGGCACTTTCAATGCAGCTGCAAAGCTAGATGAACGAGTGGGATCAAATTGTCGGGCAAGACAAGACGAACGCCCAGTGGTAAAGCGGAAGCCAGATCCCAGCATCGATAGTAGCATTGCAACCCCGAGCTGCTTCTCAATGCTTCCGGACGACACATTCAGAGCGTACTCGGCATTGAACCTCATTCGCCAACGCAGGACTCTCGACTATCACGCGCGTTTCTGCTTCCAGCCGACGAGTGCGTTTCGCGTGCCGTCGAACTCACCCAAGAACACGATCATTCCCGCACCCATCATGGTATATGCCTCGGGGCGCTCGCGATATGGTCACGTGTTTTTACCCAGGATCTTCGGAGCGACCAACGTGCTTGAACACTACCGCGGGGTCGTCATACCGCAGGCGCTTAAGTATGCTGAGTCCTTGCAACATGAGTAAGTCGATATGCCAGTTGCAGACCATGCATGTGTGCATGTGTTGAACTTTCTTGCAGGTGTGCGTTCAACACCAGACATAAGTCAAGGTATCAATACCATCATACCGGGAACGGCCTGCCTTGAGAGGATTGAAGAACCGAGCGATTGGTGTGTTTACATAAGATGAACTACTGCACGAGATTTGGAACGCATTTATGGATGATCAACGATCACTTACATTACAGTCATTATGCGAGTAGCCTCCACTCAAAGATAAGAAACCTCCCTCAACATCTCTCAAAGACCCGGTAAAGATCGGGAAGGTTGGCCACCTGGACGACATCGCTTTCAAGCAGCGATCTTGGCGCAACCAAGAACTTGCGCATCGCCTGGAACAGGATATGTTCGGTCTGCCATGCTGCCGCCTTTGCGTGTGTATGGGCGCCATTGTTGGAAGGCGCAAAATGGGACGGAGACGGAGAGTAAAAGTATGCGATCTCGCGCATGAGCGTGAAAAAACATTCCTTCTCTGTTTCCCATTCCACCTATAGATCCCGCTTCTCATCAGCGCATGGAATTATTCACGACGAACAGAGCCTCCTACCTGCGGGCCCAGACGCATGAGGAAAACGGGCAACTTGTTCAGATCCGGGGTATACTCATTCAAGAGATGCGGCAGACCGTCGATCAATCTGTCCGGAGTGATGTTTATCCCGAAATACTCAGCCAACATGTCACGGCGTGAGAAGAGCGTTTTAGTAATGCGCTGATCAAGAATTCACGTCGAGTTGTCAAAGACTGTAAGGGGTGGCTTACATCGACGATTTCGTTTTTGCTCAGTCCACTTTTCTCTGTGTCTGGTTCAGCATCGACGGCGAGCTTCAAAAGAGTACGAAGGGGCGGAGGAGGGTCGAGCTTCAACCGACGGAATTTGCCAAACTGCATTAACGCGAGCTGGTAAAACATCTCCTCCCTATATGCATACGCGTGTGAGATGTATACAAAACACAGCGGGTATGACGCACGCCAGGGCTGCGTGGTTGAGGAGATAAAGCTTCGTTGAATGTTGGATCAGTGACAGACACCGATAGTCATCTACAATTCCGACGAAAGTGTGCTTCTTGATGATTTCAGTCAGATCTGCCAGAGTAGTCATGAAGTAAGCACGCTTTGCTTCACTTCAGAGTTATAAGTTCGTAAGACAGACCGTGGTGGACATTTTTTTGAACTGCCTTCCTGAGTTCCAGAATAGAAGTAAGATCACTGCTCGACTCCGCGATATCACGAAGGACGACCGCTTTTTTGGATGCACCATCGCCGTCAGAGCGCGAAGGGTTTAACACCGGAATCATTGATTCAAGAGTACGATCTTGAAGTGAAGTACGAACTTTGTGATGCGAATATGTCTTTTGAGCTGAAGCAAGTTAGTCGACGTAGAATTAAAGGGTCAGGAACATACGAAGAGAGGACGAGGCCGGTCGTTCTATCTCGTCACCTTCGTCCTCTTCTTGCTCTCTCTCTTTCCGCTTCCCTTTCGTGTTCGGGTTGCTCGAGGGGCCGGTAAGCAGGGTCTGGAAAGTGTGAATGATAAGGGTGCAACCATGCATGAAACTTGCCTGATACTCGAAGGTTCTGGAATGACTTTGACTGATCACTTGCTGAATGGCGTCTGATATCTGTTCCGTTATGATTTCTTCGTTCAAAAATATCACTTCTCGTTTCGTAGGATGTACATTCACATCCACGGAACGGGGATCTATCTTGAGGCTATTTTTTTTAGAGGACAGCCATTACGTGGATCGTTGCTCGTACCTGAGATACACAAACGGGAATGCACCTTTCGGGAGAACTGCGCTGTATACGCTTTCGATTGCTCGTTTTATGCTGGTTGACTCTACAAGGCGGTCTAGAACATTATGAGATCGACTGCCGGACGCTGATCTACCAAATTAGGCTCACGATTGATAAAGAGTAAGAAGACGGTCTTCTTCGCTTGATAATTCGGGCTCGTGCAGTAAGCCTCCGCCGACCACTTTTCAGAGTCATCTGCATCGCTAGACCGAGATGCTCCAGTGGAGGGTGAAGGGACCTCGACGTGGACAAGTTCTTTCCCTATGGCATGCCCATATAATAAACGAATGGCTTGGTCGATGGTCGCCGAGGATGTCGAGAGTTCTGGAGTGCTAGACCCGACCTGATAGACGTGAGGAACGCGCAGGGAATTCACTACAAAGTCAACACATACTTTTTTGCATAGAAATGCTACCTTCGGGTTATGGACCGCATATTTAGTAACAACGTCAAGAATTCTTGCGTACTCCTCGGAGAAGCTTCGTAGGGCGGACAAGCGGGTAGGGGTATTGTAAAACATGTCTTCGATCTGGTTCGTTGAGAAGCAATCAAACACGGACCAGACAAGGATTGAACATACCACGATGGTAGTTCCGTCATTTCCTGCGCAAGGCTTAGGGTCTGGAGTCTGGCCTGCTTTGGGGGGGATCATAACGCCTTCGGAGTAGCATGCTCTGGGTAAGAATGTTGACTTGACGCCCGATGACACCATTAAGGGACTTACTTCCAGGCGCAGGTGTCGGCCTTGGTTTTGGTCACAACGGACATGTGAGCCACGTGGGATATAGACGCCAAAGCTTCACCGCGAAAACCATAGGTCGTTAGCCGAGACAAATCCGAGAAAGATTGGATTTTGGAAGTCGTAAACCGCTCGGCAAGGATGGGCAAATCGGATTTCTGTAGAGAGTACGTGGGCGGATAGAGATGGCATGAGACGAACTAACGCACGCGGATACCGCAGCCATTGTCCTGAATCTGGAGCAACTTCATTCCGCCATCCTTGACAGTAATGCGAATGGATGTGGCACCGGCATCCAGGGCATTTTCAAGCAGTTCCTTCAATGCAGAAGCGGGTCTGTGTATGATCTTGGATAGCAATGAGCTACTCGAACGGTGACGAAAAGCAAACAAGATACGCGCCTCTCCTGCAGCGATGCGGTTTATGAGTGAGTCATGGAGCCTTTGTATTGGAGTAGGTCCAGGTGGCTGCGAATCATTCACAGCTTGTTCACCCATGTTGCGGGACGATGCTCAAGACACGACGTAGGCCGAAGCGGTTGAACGTAAAAACTGCATCCGAATCCAAGCTACTGGTGGCTTGCATGAACCGAGTCCACGTGGCGACTAATTCAGTAGAGTGACGCGCCTCGGCGACAACCAAACTTACAATGGACAATCCGAAACCGATTGCAGATCCCGACTCTACAGCCTGCGCCCAGCGTCTCCTACGCCACAAAGATACAAATGGTACAGTTGCATGGCAAACGGAGAGGGACGATTAGATTCTGCATGTGAAGGTAGTACTAGTCTCTCGCTTCGGTCGATCTGTCGAACGAATGAAATAGCATCCTATGTCGTGCACGCAAACATAGGCAGAAACGGGTTATTCTACCATGAGGCAAGTCTCGTTTTGTCAGTGTCGTGGGGACGAGCGTGCAGGGTTAGGAACGACTTGGATCCTTTTGTGAGACGACTCGAATCGTTCCCCTAGTAGTTCGACTTTACATACGACCCAGCCACGGTGTGCGTCGTATTTCCGTGTAACATGGATTGTCCGGGCTGTGACGGGGGTTTCCCTTGTACTACCTCGGTGCTGCCTTGGTAGACCTAAACGCATTGGTAAAATGCTGGCTGGAGATAAGATTCGATGGTGATGAGATCACGTGGAACTCGGATCCGACTCGTTCTCATGCTGCATCGACATCGAACATCAACCCGCTTTGATATCCCCGTAGCAGCACACATAGCCTCCCAATGTTTCCAGCCGACAAGTTCAGAGGTGCAGTCGTGGAGGTGCTTGCGTTTTCTATATACCTATCTCATCGCAACTCCTCTCAATCAAACACCCTGCAGGACCTCCAACTGCCCCCGGCGTTCTCGCTCCCAGCCGAGGAATCCATCTCGCGTGCCATCGAACTCGCCTATGAGCGCGATTTCTCTCACATACCGTGACTATACTTCGTTCCGTATAACGCCGATTGAACCTAGCTACCGTCTTCCCTCAGGGTGCTCGACAAGAATAGGCGACCGCTTGGTTATGTTGACGCCGCTGCATTGAAAGCTAAATGGCAAGCAGGGTCTGCAAACCCAGTACGTTCTTTCCCCCATCGACACCTCCCTGTCCCCGTGTTCCGCACATTTTTGACATCCGAGTCGTCTTCTTCGGTACCCCGTCTAGAGCGATTCCGTAAAGAAATACATGTCCAAGTTTCAGCGAAACGAATCGCATCCGTATACCATCATCACGCCAGACACTTCTCTCGCCGACTTGGCCGAGTTTCTGCGCGACAACATCTTCGCGTTGGGTGCGCCATCCCTGATATTACTGACCTCGGACTCACAATGTCCTAGTGACGGATGCCAATCGAAAATTTGTCCTCGCCGTGGCAACCCCTCAGGACTTGGAGGTGGTGTATGGTGTAGCGTTTGTGGACATCGTCTGACTTGTTTTTCTCACAGCAATTTGTCTCCCGCCGGGGTATATGACGCGCGTCGGGTAACACAATCGCGTCACCCTGTTATACCTTGTCGCGTACCTCACGAGATTCATCTCTCGACTCATCACGGCTATTTATCGTCCCATCCATATAAACAGGGGTCATAGGTCAAATTTGCATAGACTTGAATCATGTGTTCCTTAGCGATAAGCAAGTATCGACTGCAGTCCGTTCTCACAGTATTTATATTACAAAGATGTCACGTCACCGGAGCGTGGATGATCTCTACATTCGCCGCACCCGTTGTTTTTTTGGTCCCCGGGTTCTCCCATGCCTGAATCTGCGGCGTCACACTACGCACGTGGCTGGTCGTTTCTCCGCAACATGTCCTGCGCGCGTGTGAGGCCTTGCACGAGCACAACGCTAACAGATATCATCTGACCTAAACGGTGAGGCCTCGGCCGACATGCGACGGTGGCCGTTCAGTTTGCGACCGCGCATTGAGCCTTTTCTTTTCGGTTGGCATGTATCACACATCGATTCGCCCAGAGAATTACTCACATGGCGACTAGAGAAGTCACATCAACCGAAACGTCAGAACCCGTACAAGAATATGACGCTCACGCAGCGTGTTCGTGTATAGTTTGCTTTTGGAGAGGTGAAAAGGCACCCTGGGCGCGTATCAAGCATGGGTACCAAAAAACTGAAAAAAAATAAAAACACCCAATGCCTTACCAATACAGGAAACCAGGCCTGACCACAAAGGCGACGAGCGAGGTGATTTGGAGGATCGTCACCAATATGCCGCGTTTGAGGATGAAGAAGAAGAGGCGACGGATTGGGGACCTCATCCTGCAAGTCAAGATCAAACAACATGCCACGAAAAGAATGTTCCGAGTCTGACCTACGGATGCTTTCCCGGCTAGACGCAATGATCAAACAGAGTGTGCAGGTCGTGAAGAGGTCTGAAATAAAAGCGAAACCTTCCTCGAACGAAGTAGCAATCTGGCACGGGTGAGATTCCAAGGATAGTTTGCGGTGAAACTACATACGATCATGGATGTATCACCAAGATCCGACGGGGACGCGGTTGCTACAATCACAGTTTTGACTGTGTGCCATCAGGGACCGCTCACACTGGATGGGAGCGCAGGATACTTGCCAATACTTGCCGCTGTGCCGTCGTGGCGATGTCGGCCGTATGAATGGAGAGGTCAAGTGTATGCATGCACTCACCGAGCGAAAGAAGCGCCGTGCACGTCTGTAGATAGTCATGCACAACGTCATCACACAGGTACGAACGGAGACTCACAACGATCGCTGGAATCGCATATTCCCACCATCCAAACATGGCGTATTCTTGCATGACTTTGTCCGACATCAACCCCTTTCCTATTTGCAGCACAATAGCGTGCACGCACCTTTTCGCATGCGCGTTGCAAAGAAGAGTTGGACTCTGCATGTACCGTTGATTCGATGAGCATTAGCAAGGAGATGGAACCGCGTCCACCGACTCACATGCATGTCACGATCCCACTCAGGATCGTCTCGAGCACCCATTCACTGTGTCCCAGGACATCGACGACAAACAAGGGTACGTTTCCTTATGGACGACTCACGGTGGAATGGAAAGAAACACCCCAGAATTGCCAAAGTTATCGATCTGACAACAAACGTTCTCAGCTGGGCACACAAGGATCACTACGGCGACATAATTACGAAGTAGTGGAACACGGTGGCACCCATCACCGCCGTGGATGCCACGTCCAAAAGGCTACCGATCTTAGCGACCGTCACGTATTTGGACATCGAACTCACGCACAGCATTAAAGCGACCTGGAGAACCGGCAGCCCTAAGCCCTGCCTGCCCGTCGGAAAAGCACATCCTACGCACCCCAGCTTGAAAGAGGATTGTGTCGCGACAGCTGCTGTAGTACATGTACCCCTGGATCAATGTGCACCCCACAAGACTGACGAGGACGCATGTCAGGTGGGGATACATCGCGGAACAGAGCATGCTCACGAAGTAGAGATAACGAAGCCTACGATAGCATTGTCAACATTTTTCGACAGGCATCAACCGACAGACCTACCCCAGTACATCGGGCCAAAGAAGTCGCCGGGTTCCATGATTGCAGGACTAGACCGAGTCCATGTGATAAAGCGAGATGTCACCTTCGACCTCGTCAAGCCCGAGTTGACACAAAATCACTCAGAGGAAACGGGGTAGTAAGCCGAGCGAACGACTTGGCGTATAAGACAACCAATAAATGTGATCCCAATCGCTTTTCAAAACAAGGCGCCAACCCCGAGCGTAAGGTGTCCACAGCATGTTCCCATCCTCAGGGACCTTAGAAACCTGGCGAAACGTATCCAGGAACAAGGTCGGAGGTTGGCATGAGAAAGCGGTGGGAGGAAGGGAGCCTCTGGACCGGATCACCGTCACCTACGTGATTAATATTAGATCAATGCAAGTTATAGTCGGTGTACTGCAGGTAAGGCCACCCGGCCGCGACGCCAGGACGTCATGGCAGTTGCCTAGTAAATGAAAGCACACCTCCTAGCAACCTTGCTACCAAATGGCGCACTGCAGCGCTAGATGGTAGTCAGCGTGTTACACATCGAAAGAAATAGCGCATGTTCCCTAATGACAACGCAAATTACGTCCGTGCACAATCCATTCTCCGTCTGGTGATTCAAAGGAGGAAACAAACACAAATTTATGTCGACGATATGGTAACATGCCGCACCATCGTCACGTCATATCGCCCCTCGTTCTCATCATTGCCCGTCGTCGTCAGGTGGGGTAGCATGGATAGCGAGGGCAAGATGAAGGAGGGTGAAGTGTAGGATGGTGAGAAAGATGAACATGATGCGGGGACGCTGTCGTATCGTCGTCACATCGTGTCACCCTCGTCTTTGGTCGTCGTCGGCTTGTCACCGTGTACATCGGTTGGGCGGGTCCATGAGTCAATGGGTTGGAAAAGGAAAAGACAAGCAAGTCAAGAACAGTACGACACGGCCGAGAGAGTCTTGGTGTGTTTCGATGTTCCACACCTTCCAACAACCTTGTTAAATGTACCAGGTGACGATATAGAATACTAGTAGTTCGGATGTTACATACCGATAGAAACTAGGCATATTCCTTCGATGACAATGTAAATTACATCCATGTCCCTGACTGACTTACAACCTGCCATTCATGAGACGACATTCAGATCAAAGCATGGGAATTACGACAGCAACAAGACATCCATAACAATACAAGGCATCACGAATAGAGGTCCGTGTACAATGCATACTGCGTCGAGACACGTCAGGACTTTCTCGGTCGCGTGCTCTTCTTGACGTGCTTGCTAATCTTTTCCTTTTCGATCCATTAACTCGGTCACCGTGACTCACGACAGAGAGGGCTCACCTGTGCCTTCGTTCTCGCCTTCCTCCCCAACTTCTTCCCTCGTTCTGATGCCTCACCGCCGTCCTCTTCCTTGTTGCTCTCCTGACCGATCTCGCTAGGCACAGAACTAGAACGCCTCGGAGACGTCGCCTTCTCTGATGAATCAGGAACAGATTCCTCGTCTGATGATGGTTCGTCTTCTGATTCGGACTGATCACTGTTCCACCGCGCCACCTTCTGTGTCTTGGCACGCCTATAAAGAGTTTTGATGTTAGCGGTCCGGAGACCCGTGCTCCGCATCGTACAGCAACTGACTTTGGTGCGCCGTTTGCTCGCACTCGAGAAGCTTTCCGCTTGGCAGGCGGGGACTTGCCATCTCTCCCCTTTTGTTCTCGTTTTTTCTCCTATAGCACGGCGTATTAACGAGTCATGAACGTGGGTTAAATCGAACTCCTATGTACCTTGGTCGCCGTCGCAGGCTTCTGCCCCTTAGCCTCCCTTAGCCAGGCAATGGTTTCATCGGATAGATATTGCGTCTTGACCAACTGAACGCCACATGAACCTTGTACGCGATACATGGGTTGTGTCGCTTACCTTGGTCGCGGCCTCCGCATTTGGGAGCGGGCGCAAGATATCCGAGGGCAACTTGACCTTACCGGGGTAACTCTGGACCGACCACGAGCGAGCTTGGGCATGAGCCCTGATGAGTACTTGTGCAAGTTCGGAGATCGTATAAAGATTCTAACGCATAGTTTAGAAACCCTCCGAGACTGGAGCTCAATATCCGCACCTCGCTATATGTATGTGACTCCGAGTCACGTACGGTCTTGGCTTTCAGCGCCAAATGATAGAGAAGCGCGATGTTGTCAGCACTCGCAATCAAATCGAGGTAGAACTCAATATATCTAGTACGCAATATGAGTGAGTGGAACGATGGCGCAAGACAAATACTTACTTTGCCATCTCTTGCATGTTTTCGTGGGCAATAGAAAAGTCAGGGTGATGTGCAAGAAGATGGAGAAGGCGGATGAATATAGTTTCTAGATGCTCAACGCGCGCCGCAGGTTGGATAGATCGCATGACAAACAATATATAAGCTATGGCCTAAAACCTCTTCAATGCTTAGCTTTGCATTGCATTCAACCTGACTCACCGTGTCCCGAACCTCGGCCTCGGGATCGTGAATTGTGAGGAAGGGTATCACGTTGAAGCGCGGAGGGAGTTTTCGCGTGGTTAATAATGACACGAGTTTTGTCAAAAACTTCATTCGGACATGGAAACAAGGATCCTGGATAAATGCATACCATGATCAGCGAGAGCGTAGATTCAAAGAGAAATCTTACTTGGACTGTGATTGCGAGCCATATAAAGTGACTACTTATTGCGTTTGCGTATGCCTCAACGGTAGAAAGATGTAAAAATGACACGGCCGCTTGCAGTCGCATGCGTGACTTGACCGATGGACTAACCGTCACACGTCATCCTCACGCCCACGTTACATGTACGGGAAGACCCACCTGTCCGGTGAATCCGCGGTAAACGATCCTGAGTACTCAAGTAATGTCGAAAACATCTTGAGCGTAGGCGTTGCAAGCTCTACCGCAGTTGTTGATGACGAATGGGCCAGACACCGATTGCGACAGACTTTCAATGCGAGAATTCTGGCCTTCTGTATTGGTGCCATGTCATTATCTTCTGCCCAGTCCTCATCAACATCCATATCCTCCTGATCACAAATGCAGATCAGGTCTCAATTCAAGCCTAGCAGGGTAGAGCTTCCTCACTGGATCCTTTGACTGTCGACCCATAAGGAGCTTCTTAATCAAGAACGCCATAATGATGTCGCTCCTATGTTCAAATGCGTCGGACTTGAAACGAGCTATCTGTGCCAGAACAGTAGTGTGTGCAACCAGTTCTTCTGGTGTAGCTCCCGGAAGCCTTTCCGCGATCGACTTTCGGAGTAATGAATGACCAAAAATCGAGAGAGTGATGTCACGTACTTCGATGATTTCTACACAGGCATCTTCGTGCTCCTTCAGAGAAGCCAGTAAACGTGCAGCAAACTTGGCGATTCTGGCGTTTTCTTCGAGTGCAAAACGTGTTGTGCGTTCCAATGTTCGCCTTGCGAGCACAACGCCAATGTCAGCAAGTCATTTCGGGGTGGGGTAAAGATATATATATACTTATCCAATGCCGCTTGGGACTCATCGGCCTTCACCACGGCTGCAAGCGCATGCATGCCAACTTCCACGAGCGTTACGTTCCTCTCATCGGCAATTGCCTTTGTGAGTTCGCTAACATGGGGTTTGAAGAGGATCGGACAATGTTTCGATATAAAGGTCAAGAGTTGTTGAGCATGTTTGGACGTCGGAGCCGACTTCTGTACTCTTTTAATCAGGGTCGAAATAGATGACTGGTTGACGATACGCAGCGTCGCACGACGCAGAAGGATGGTCATCGTTGAGAGGGCGGACTCCAGCGATTGCTCTACGCGCCGTAAAAACTCATTCGAGGCTTTTACGATGCTCTTCAAATCGGACTGAGGATCCATGCACGTCTTGAGTAATTTGTAAAGCCTGTTCTCGTTCGCCTTGGCGAACTCGTGCATATCTTCAGCCGCTTTGGGCGGATCGGGGAATTGGCCTGAAGGACCAGTTTGAGGATTGATAATGACACTGAAAATCACGTACGGGACAACTGCTTCACCACGTTGTTGAGACGTTGAACGATTACATCCTCGTTCTCGTCGATCACCCCACCCTAACGAGGACTGAGGGAAAGTACGATGAGATATCCCACGAACTTACGTTGTTTTGTATGCATGCGTGCAGATAATGCTCGTACATGGTCGGGCGGCTGTGCGTGATGTCGGTTGGGATTGTCTACAAACCAAATTCAATTCACGCACTTTGCTTTAATCCCGCTAAAATTCAAAATCGTGTTGATGCTGCGTGCATCCAGGTGTTGCATAGTATTGAGTAGGTGGTCCGTCCACGCGACCTCATCGACTTCGACGTTTTTCGACGTGGATGCAGAATTAGTGGAAAGCGAAGGCAAGGGCAGGACATAGTCGGCAATGACTTGCTCCGCAGCAGCTTTGGCTTCAGACGTTGCGTTTGATATTTGCAAGATTTCTTTCGGAATCCACCCGAAGTGCACTATCGCAGACGAGTCACCATTCTCGCTGAGTATGAATGTGTTAAACAGCGATATTCATTCTGGAAAGGGACATACATCTCTGGATATGCGAGGCTGTACAATTTGCCGAGTGCATTCATAGCCTCCACGCGAACAGAATGCTTCTTGTCCATTCCACGACCGCCGACCGCGTGAAGTTGTGCTTCCGAGACACAGTGAAGCGCAGTTTCGTAATCAAGTTGAGAATACACTTTGCACACGGCAGCACGAACTTTCTCGTCAGGGTCCAGTAGTTTGAGGTTGAGCATTTCTGTTCGAGACCGCGTCAAGACTGTTGTTTACAAGACCCAAGCAGGAGCTTGCCTTCGATGGTTTCCCTATGTTCGGGCAAGTTCAAGAGCAACCCCTTGGCACATTCGACGAGTTTCAGACGTACGGCTGCCGCCTTGTCGTTTTTGCGCATCAACCAGACATTCCACGTCGTAGGATATTTTTTGATGAGATCGGAGCCACCCTTGTCTGCAAACATCTCTCCTAGCGCTTGAGTCACGATCAACCTTACTTGCACTTGGTCAACACGGAGCTCTTCCTCGAGTTGTGGTATTACGCTGTGCAACAACGAAGGACATGATTTGCTAAGTTGTTTGACGAGATCGTGTGCAGTGCGTATTTCATCAAGGTCACTCTCCGAATCGAGGTCCCGCGAGTTTGTGACGATGATGTCAGTAAAATATTGGCAGACGTGACGTTGCAACTTGTCTGATGTTGCATTGCATATCTGCACGGCGAGTCGGTAGGCGGGCTGATCCAGGCGCTGAAGGACACGGTGAAGGAGGGGAGTAACGAACGTACCAGACGACGCACCGTGTTCTTGTCCAGGAACTGAGCCATGATTGCATCCAAGACGTCACTCGGGAGCGACTGGCACTCGTCAATAAGCGCGACGAGGATGTCTGCAATGAATAACTCGATCTTTTTGGCGAGGTCACGTCGTACGAGTGCAAAGAAATCGCGAAAGACTTCAGACATGAGTTCGTCGGCGTGTGGAAGATCGCACACGAGCACCACGCTCTTGACAGACGAGAGGGACTCCAGGAGGTGAAAGTACTCGTTGTAATACGGTGCATCCGTGCCTTTGAGACCAGCGGAAAGCTGCCTGAAGAAAAACTGAAAGATGTCCTTGAGTTCGTTTTGGGTATAAGGGGCGTCCGGCGCGTATAGTCTGAGGATGTCAGCGAGACAGCATGCGGTGTACGCCTTGACGCCTCTGTCCTTGTGAAGGAGAAGCGAGGTGCTAATGAGCTGAGAGCGGACGGAAGAGAGCGAGTTGACGTCGACGAGCTCCTGGTCGAGTTCGGCGAGTTCGGTATGGAGCTCCTTGAGTTTCTTGAGGAGCGTGTCGGTCGAGAGGGACTTTCCGACGATCTTTTCGCTGAACGTGAGCTTCTTTGACGACGCAGCTGCGGTGCGCGTCTGAGCCACCATCGTCGTGGTCGTTGTCGATGACGACGAGCGGGATGTGATCGGTTATGGAGGTCAACGGCGCGTCCTCAGGCCAATCGGAGACCCAAACTGTTCATACTCCGATCATCTGCCGCTTTGTGCCGAGAAACTCCGTAGATCATCCGTGTCCGTCATGTCCTCGCAGACGCTCGCACAAAAGGAGCGCAAGCTCTTCTCAGAGCTCTTGCAGGCCTACGAACAGAAACAGCTCTCAAAAGGACGCAAAATCGCCGACCAGATCCTCAAAAAGTATCCGCAACATGGCGGTGAGTCGCCATCGTTCTCGTCTTGCCTCGTTCTCACTTGCGCGAACAGAAACGATGTGCATGAAGGGTCTCGTGATGGTTCACCTCGGCGAGCGCGACGCAGGCATAGCCCTTGTCAGGGAAGGCATGCGCAAGGACCTCCAATCACATATTTGTTGGCACGTGTGGGCCCTCATACAAAAGGGAGGACACAACTACGAAGAAGCCCTCAAGTCGTACACGATGGCACTCAAGATCGACAAGGTGTGCCGTCTGAACCTGCATAGCATCGACACGTCACTCACCTAGACAATCATAGGACAACTTCAACATCATCAGAGAGACGTCCATTCTCCAAACGCATACCCGCCAATACGACGCACTCGTCGAATCGCGCATGCAGATGCTTCGGTTGCGTCCTTATATACGCGTCCACTGGATCGGTGCCGTGATTGCGCACAAGCTCGCCGGCAATCTAGAGGAAGCAAGGCGTTACCTGGACCACATAGATGCCTTCCTGCGGGTACACTCTGATCACATTCTGTCTCTGTTGTCACTCACCTTCCATCTCTAGAACGTTCCTCCTCGTGATCCCGAGTACACTGAAGTCGTTTTCTTCCATATCCGCATACTGGAAGAGCTGGGAGAGTCGCAGGAAGCCTTGTCTCTTCTGGATACGAAGGTAAAGGACAGAATGCTGGTCGATCGTCCAGCAATTGCGGAAACTAGAGGTGAGCGGTGCTCGGCCAACCTGTCTCAGCCGTCTTATATCGCGTGAAAGCACGTCTTTTCGGAAATCTCAAGTCGACCGCCAAAGTGGATGACGCACAAAGGGAAGAATGGACGCAGGCGGCCGAACGGGCGTGGAGAGAGCTGATTGACCAAAATCCCGACAGTCAAGATTACTACAAGGGTTTCCTTGCTAACGCTGGCGTCGATCTTGGTAATGCGCGCAACTTTTTCCGCTTTCGATGGGATCTGATGCCATGAAAGCCAGCCTGACGGACGAGTCGCGAGCAAAAGCCCTTTCTATCCTCGAGGAGTTCTCGTCCAAGCACCCTAAAGCGAACACACACCAGCGACTCGCTCTGACTATCGCAAAAGGTGATCCAGTGTTTATACCGCAAACCACGTCTTTGAACGGTTTTCAGGCGAAAAGTTTAAGGAATTGGTCAAGCCTTACATTGAACGCGCATTCCAGAAAGGGATACCCTCCATCTTTAGCGATCTCAAAACGCTGTACACGGATCCGTCCAAGCTGGAGTCAATTCAGGCGATCGTCGAAGATATCCACTCGAGTGTGAACTCTAAAGATCCGGCGAGAATGTCTCCGGACCCTACTGACCATCTCTGGACGCTCTACTTTCTCGCACAGCACTATTCCTCCCTGGGCCAATATCAAAAATCGCTCGAGATTCTCCAGACTGCGATCGAACACACGCCGACGTTACCTGAACTATACATGACCAAGGCACGCGTGTTGAAACGTGCCGGAGATCCATTTGGGGCCGTACGCGCCATGGACGAGGCTCGGAAACTGGACGGACAAGATCGTTATGTGAACACCAAGTCGGGCAAATATCGCCTGCGTGCAGGGATGATCAGCGAAGCAGACGAGGTCTTTGGGTTGTTCACCAAGGTGGATTCGTCGTCATTCGTTTTCTGCCGGCGCACGCCGTCCTCTCCACGCTGACCACGTTTCTAGAGGGGCGTGCCCCCGGGCCTAGACCTTTGGGAATTGCAAGCGCTGCACTACCTGACCGAATTGGGCGACGCACAGAGACGGCTGGGAAAGTACCATCACGCGCTCAAGACGTACTATTCTATCCAAACGGTAGAGACTTCGCTGTCCGATGTGCTCGTCCGAGGCTGACGCTTTCCTGCGAGATGTTCACAAGTTTCCGCGAGGAGCAATACGACTTCCACCTGTATTCGATTCGTAGAGGCATGCTCAGTTCTTACGTTGGGTGCGTCTCCATCGCCCCTTGAGCCAGTCCGTGACTCATCGTACACGTCGACAGCATGCTGGGATGGGAGGACAATCTCCACTCTCACGCGGCTTATATTCATGCTGCGGTGTGGACCGCTCGAGTAACGGCTCTCTGTTAGCTAAGTATCCTATGCTGACGGGACTGCCAGATATGGATTCAGCTGTACGACGATCCGTCGATAATCAAATCCATACATCCGCCGGGTAAGGCAACCAACACCTCGTGCATCGTATTCTTATGAACGGATATTCCCTGGCAGAACCTTCTGGCGAAGTGACCAAGAAAGCGCTCAACAAGGCAAAGAAGGCGGCACATAAAGCGACCGCCGAAACCTCGCAAGACTATGACGATGCGAACTTACAAAAGGGTGAATTATGGCGTCGTTCTTTCCATTTCTATAAGTACCATATCACCTTTCGGATAGTAGTGCGGATGAAAGCGAACGAAGACAAGGGACTCGAACCGCCCCCGATCAAGGACGACGACCCAGAGGGGCTGAAACTGGTCGCGGCGGAAGATCCATTGGAGCGGGCGAGCAAGGTGCTCGGGTCGTTGGGGGAGTTTGGAAAGGACAGGATAGACGTGAACGCGATCGTGTTTGACGTTGCGATACGGCAGAGTGCGTGCTTTGAAAGGGCGTTTGCTGATGAGACGAGGTTGAAACGTGGTGTAGAAAAGTACTTGCGAGCGACGCAAGCGCTTCGCCGGGCGCACACGCTGGATCCACAGCATCCTGAAGTGCACGTGCGCGTGGTGGAACTGGCGAAAGCAGGTGAGCGGTCGAGCGACGTTGTGGTGGAACGAAGCCAACAGGGGGACGTTGCAGTGGCTGCGGTGGGCGATACGGTCTCGGAGGTGGTCAAGTCTGTGCTGGAAGAGTGCGTTGCGGTCATGAAGCCCGAGCGAGTATCGTTGGACGCGTTCAATTCGCAATACCTGCAGGAGCATTCGTCATCCGGGCCTGCGATCGTTGCATGTGCCAAGGCATCACGTATCTTGGACGGGCCGAACGAAGAAGTCGAGAACGTGGTGTTTACGGCGCTCGGGGAGGGGGTCCGACTGTGTGTCGAGGTAGGTGGCGTGATTAAAATCGTGGTTGGATGATCTGACTGATGGGCACAGGACGGGCTTGCGATTCTCGGTTATCTCCAAGGCATCCGATCAGAGCGCGCAGAGGAATTCCGGATAGGATGTGACGGCAAGTTTGTGCTGAGCAAGGTGTTCAAGAAGAGCGAAGAACAGGCGGTGTTGAGGCGGCAGTGCGTGGATCCGAGGGACGAGGACGAGGACGAGATCGTGTTTTGAGGAGGAAGGGACGTGTGCTATCTGCAATACAACTAGGATTGGATGCTTGGCTTTCGACTCAGGGCAGGTAGAGTGCGTGTGAATATTATCCGGGGGATGCCGAGAAAGGATGTGGGTGGGGCGTGCCGCTGCCAAGAGACGACCACACCCTCAAGACATTCGGGATAGCACCATGGTGAGCCCAGTCTCTGACATGATGGGAATGCAGCGAGGATTTGGTGCGAGGGACCCATTCGAGGGGGGGACAGGGCGGACGGGAGGGACGGATGGGGGGGACGCTGTCTCGGATGGGGCCTCGCACGCAAAGTCGTCTCGCCACGCTGACGCGCTTGGACAGACCAAGAAAAGAAGAAATGGCGGTCGCAACAAAAAGGGACGTGGCCACGTCGGATTCGTGCGCTGCTCGAACTGCTCGCGATGCGTCGCCAAAGACAAGGCGATCAAGCGCTTCACGGTGCGGAACATGGTCGAGAGCGCGGCGGTGCGTGATATCAGCGAGGCGAGCGTGTACCCCGGTGGGATCGCTGTGTGGACGTTGTCGCTGGACGAGGCTGACCGGGTGCGCGACAGAATACGTGATTCCGAAGCTGTACATCAAGATTGCGTACTGCGTGTCGTGCGCGATCCACTCGCACGGTGAGCGCTGGTCTGTGGTTGCACACGCGGGGGGCTGACGTGGACTCAGTTGTGCGCGTACGGTCGCGCGAGGGACGGCGCAACCGCGCCCCGCCGCCGCGCGTGCGCTGGAAGGATGGCAAAAAGGTGAATCCGGCCGTCGCGGCTGCGGAGGAGGCAAAGGCGGGAGGAGGCAAAGCATGAGTCGTACCAGATGGATATGCACAGCCACTGTATTGTGTCAGCAATCGGAGAGCGCGTCGTAATCTCCGTAGGCGAGTGATCTCGTGGCATGCGCCGGGACGCACGGAGGATGCTGCGCCGCGTCGGACGGAGTCTCTCCGGATAGGAGACGATTCTCGCGGCGGTGGCCGGGTAACGCCGAGGAGGGCCGATGCGATCGAAAGGAGCGACGAGATTTAAATACGCCAGAGCGTCGCGCGTCCACCACACACGGCCATGTCCTGGCACACTCTCCCCGCCGAGCTCCACCTCGCCGTCGTCCGTCTGCTCCCCCACACCGCCGTCCGCGCGCTCTCCCTCACCGCCTGGTCCGCGCACGAGATGTGTCTCCCCGCCATCTTTGCCCACGTCGTCCTCCCCCACGCCCACGCCCTCCGAGCATTTGCCCGCCACGTCCCCCCCCGCTACGGCCCCTACGTCCGCTCCCTCGCCGTCTCCACCCACCACCACTCGGGGACGCCCCTCGACGACCCCCTCCGCGCCGTCCTCCTCGCCTGCACCCGTCTTTCCGTCCTCTCCCTCTCCCTCGCATCCCCCCTCGACCCAGACAGTCTCCTCCCCGCGTTCGCCCGTCTCCCCAGCGTGCACACCCTCCAGATCGGCTGCTCCACCACCGAGGACGTCGCCCCCGTGTACGTCCCTCCCTCTCCGCTCCCCCGCCTGCTCACCCGCCCCACAGATCCGAGCGTCTCGTCGTCGCCCTCGCAGCATCCCTTCCCTCCCTCGCACATCTCACCCTCAGCCGCATCACCCGTTCAGCCATTCACGTCGACCCGTGCGACGTCCCGTTCGACGTCCCGCTTGTCACGAACGACTTTGATGTCCCACCACACCCGCACCTCGGCAGCGATCTCTCCCTCCCAAACCTCCTCCGTCTCCCCTCCCTCCGCACCCTCGAGATCCACGACACCTGGCTCGGCTGCGACACAAAAATCGACCATCCCGCTTCCCCCTCCTTCCAGCATCTCGTCCTCACCGGCAGCATGTACGCCTCGGACACCCAATCAGAACCAAAGGCCTGTTCGTCCTGGCTCTACGCATGTCCGTCCCTTCATTCGTGTCGTCTTGGCTCGGCACTCGCTCCGCTTCCGCACTCGCCTCACCCATCATCCCCACCTCGTGTCTCTCACGTACACATCAACGCCTCTCGTATCCCTGTCGACGATCTGTCATCGACCTTGGATGCC
>JBBPLQ010000330.1:0-27042 GCA_038089855.1 Royoungia palumana
AAGGTGGGTTCGTCCATCTGTGTGGTAACCCGAGAAACTGAAAGGCAGAGGAAGGTAATCAGTTTAGCGATCAGCTCCAGACAATCATTGCTACCGAACTCTAGGTCTCCAGAGGAGAGACAAGATATTTCTCAGGTATTTGAACACGGTGGCCTCTCAGGAGGATACCTTTTTGGTCAGCTCTAAGTCGGCGTAACTTACATAGGTCCAACAGGTGGTTGGTTTTCAGCGCTGCTGCGTTCACATAGAATGCTCTGGAACAGCGTTCTCTCCGTCCAGGAAGTACATAGGAACCCGTCGGGATTCAATTTGCGTCAGCCATATTTCCTCATCGTTGGCTCGCCCTGTGCGCGCACAGAATATGAAGAATTGCATATGATTGGTTTGAATGAAGCATGCTCCGCCTTGATCGTCACGTTGCGCGACTTGGCCGATCACGAAAGAGGTATCTTGATATTGCTGATTGTTTATGGAATGGCACAGAAGAACGGTCTTCCCTAAACATCCCGGCGTGAACTCTGACATACTTACTGCAGTTGAAGTGCCGTCGGTTCAGCGATCACGTCAGCAAGTTGTAAGGAGGACGGTTCATTTTTTAGCCACGTTCAGTCACATGAGTTCGATGACACGTGGTCCAAGGACCGACGGCCACCTGCCAGCGAACAAAAATTTGTGGAGGTCGAAGCCGGGTGGCACTATCAGCGATCGGTGTGTAACCTAGACACTTGGCATCATCAAATCTCTAGCTCGTTGATGTGTCACTTTGCTACCAGGCTGAGCTCTGAGTTTACGTCACTATGATCTTTATGTCCTCACAGGCAAAATGTATGAGCAATTGATCAAATTATACCCCTTGAATGGAAGATAATATTGACCTTTGCCATAGACTTCATATCGGCTTGCTTTGTGGTATGATGAGCTGCAGGTACCCTTAACTAGATTCGAGTGGACACGCCTGCTCGCAGTCAAATTGAACAAACAAGCGCACAAGTATGGCTGTAAGGAGCCCTAAGGACCTGTCGCACTCGTTTGTAAGCCGGTTGCCCGCGGAAGGCACATGAGCAAACTAACAATTGGCACACATGCTGATATCGGTGCTGAACGAGCAATGCCAGGAAAGACTATTAACGGTTGGTTCGCAAAAAAGGTCCAAAATCCACCAATTGTTTTCTCTTTGACAGACTCGCGATCGACGGCTTGCTCCCCCTGTCCGCTTTTCAAACTGGCCGCCATGCAGCTGCTCTATTAGCTCCACACCAACCACGTGCAGTTACATTGTCCAATACTACCCGGACCAAGACGAGAATCGGACCCATCCCAAAGCTGTATTGCCCTCGTTACGCCATACAACGAGACCGCTTGCGACATGCGACCAGAGGCAAATTGAGACACATCAGTCCTCTTTTCAAACCACCCCGAATGCGTCGAACGCACGTTACAATTCCTCCACGGTCATGCTCCGCACTACTTCTTGGCCATCAATGTCAACTGTAGGCCTCTCCCCGCTTGTGCGGAGCAGATCAACCTACCGACTGCGCCGCGCCTGGCGACCGCCGCACCTGTTTGCCTACCCGTGCGACGTCCACCCGCGCTGAGGACCGTCGCATAACTCATCCATCGTCTCACGCAGGACCATCAGTACTGGAGACTCAGTGTTGTGCACGGCCCGGCTCGGCTTTAAAACCCCGTCTTTGGCCCGGCTTCCGACGGCTCGGGATTGTGACAATCACGAGCTGAACCCTCACGAACGGCAGTTCAAGCTTCAAGCTTCAAGCTTGGCCCAGGCTCGGCTCAGGTCCAGGCCCCGGCTTGCCCCGCGTGTAGGGCCCCAGTCCAAGATCACGAGCGCGAGTCGAAACGCTGATGCTAGCACGGATGTAGTCTAGCTGTAGCACATAGATGTCCTCCCCGCCGTCCATATTGTCTGCGCTAGAATCGTCAGCCATATCGTCCCAACCTTCCGCTGCAGCTTCTTCATGACCGGGACCTCCGACAGCCTCAAGACAGTCACTCACAGTAGTGAGCACGGCCCGTTGAGCAGTTAGAATAATGTATGACTTGGCTCAATGACAGACAACAACTGAAAGTATACGACAATTGCTGCTGCACGGAACGTCGCAATGTCATTTTTCAAGATTCGTAAGAGCTTTTCTCCGAATGGTGATGTGGCTCGCGACATTCTGCAGTGCTACATGACGACTCTGGATCGATCGAGCCGCGTTCCCCCGCATAATTCAGCACGCCTACACAGTGGCACTTACCGCCGACCAAAAGACGATGAACGAGGTGCATTTCAAAAAAGGTTCGGCGCTATTGGTACTTTGACACGTTTACACTATCAGATCTACATCAGGCAGAGCACTAGGAACCTGTTGTCAACCAGGTTATGTTCTGGAGAAAGTTACTTGGGCGAATAAACATGTGTCATACTCTGATAATAGTCAGCTAAAGCTCGGATCTTGATATAATCATCGACATACTATGACATTGATTTTGTCAGCGTTGTGACCGAAGTGCAATCAGCGAAGGACTTTGATTGAGAACCTGAGGTGGTGCAGGTCTCGAGCGTCATTTGATCGCGAATGAGGGTTGTGAACTGCACAGGATCACTTTGAGAGGGAATGCCGGTGATATCCACATCGGTCTTGTGGTAATAGCGGTACCCGAACGCCACGATGATGAGGAGATTACAGATAAGGACGGAAAGTGCTGCCTAAGAATTGCCAAGTTAGAGTGGGATGAACCGACGGTGGCGTTCAATTCTTTCACCTTGATCTGAATGACCAAAACGCTCGTGCTGGACAGAGGCATGAAGAGGGTAATGGAATGTGCTATGGATATGATGGAGATTAAAATCGAGGAAGCAAACGACGAAATGAGCAGCACGCGTTGGCTTTGTGATATCTTCATGCCTCTGAGGAAGAAGACGGGCAGAATCATCAGGAAAGCATCGGAAATCACATCAGCTGTGAAATTTGTTTTGTACATACATGACACAAGATGGGCGCAAGAGATGGACGTACTCAGTAACTGGGATATGGCAACGGCGTGGGTCATGTGACAAACATTGGTGGCGCAGACATAGAGCTTCTGGATGAGTACAGCCATCCACATGACACCAAAAGAGATTGCGGCGGTAACACAGGTAGTGCGAGTGCGTGCATGAGGGCCTGTGATTCTAATTATTGCAGATATCATGCTCAAGCGCGCTTCCCTGAAGTATATCTAAACTCAGCACTGCCAAGCGCCGAATGGGGAAGAACATACCAGATGACCGAAGTTACGGTGACGAGCGTGATATAATTGAGAACCTCGGCGGTCTTGGAAAGGTGTGCTGATCGAGAGCTAGAGGTTAGCAATTTGATTAAGGGAGGGCACCTCAGGGAGGGACGTACAAGGAGACGATTGTTGGATCCATAAGCAGATAAGGGTGATGACGTCGGTAAAAAGGGCGAGCAGAGCCCATATGTCTTCCCAGCCAAAGCGGGAAATATGCCAGCGATAGGCTGTCCTGAAGATTCCGGAGAGTATGGCGATGGCGTGAAACACGCACGCGATGGCTGGAGCTGGTAAAGAGGTTGTAAAGCTGGAAGATCGGGTGAACGCACCTTTGAAATCAAGTGGCCAAGACTGGCCTGGTGCAGGCATTGTTGCAAAGATGGACGAGAGGCGAAAAGTGCGTGAATAGGACTGGATCGCTGGGCGAGTTTAAACATTGTTGAGAACTCGGAGGGAAAACGCGTCCAAAGGAGGAAGGAAAGGGACGGGACAGAGTCGCGTTAGTGCTGGAACCACCGTCAGGGATGGCCATGATGAACCTGGGCGTGGTGGGACTGAGCGTGGGATCCAAGAGAAGAGACAGAACGTGGGAGAACGAGATGCTCGTATCGATCCGAGCGATGCGTCGAGAGAAGGATAAGAAAGCGGCTCGACACGTTTCGTCCAACCCACCTTCGTGACCCATCCTGATCCACCCCTGCGCTGTCGTCGCTGAGCGGTCGAGGGCCGCAAAGTGCCTTGGCGTGTCTCTCCAGAGTCCTCGTTTCCCGGGCACCGCATAGAGTCGACGACGGCCAGCGTCCTTTGTACGTAGTCAGTTCGCCGTCGCCCCGTGACTCAGTCGGGTACGTCATCTGAGCAGCTTCTAGACTCGTTCCGGTTTCACCCTCTGTCACGTGACATATCAGCATTCATTACATTCCTTTTTGGGATAGGGACTTGGGTTTCTCCACTGCTTGGGCCAAATGAGATCGATGTCAACACAGTACAAGTACGCCGGGTCTTCCCCTCTGCACTCCTCGTCCTCTCCACCATGATTCCAGATCGCTCTCATGTCTCCCTCCATCATTCGTCCCTCGGCACCACCTTCCACGGCATACACCACCCCGTCTCGTCCCCTGACGTCCCTATTCACCAATTTCGTGGCATCAAATACGCCATCGTCCCAGCGCGTTTCCGCCAGTCCATTCTCTGCACTGCATACCCTCCGCAGGTAGACGCTACGAAGTATGGGTATGTGTCCCTCCTCCGTACTCCCCTTTCCCGCCCTCAATTCCGCTTCTCAGTCCAATCTGTCCCCAATCGAGCCGGCGGAGTCTCGAGGAAGAGCTTATCGGCCTTTCGGAAACAGACATTCCCAGACAAGTCCTCCCACAGGACGAGTTTGAATGTCTCAATCTCAATGTCACCACGCCCGCTCGCCACACCACACACTCGAGATTGCCTGTCATGGCTTGGGTGCATGGGTTGGTATTTCCTTCCTCACGTGTTCTTGTAACTTACTCCATCAGGGGTGGCGATCATGGTTGTGGCTCTAGCTGGGTTTACGACGGCGGCCCACTTGTCGCCGCGAGCGTTCGCATGGGCAAGCCTGTCATCATTGTTACGTTCAAGTACGTCCTCATGGTTACGTCTTTTATCTGCCCTCATGCTGCGCAGTTTTCGTCTAGGCTTCTTTGGTTGCGCCGCAAGTCCAAAGCTTGCCGAAGATAATCGTGCTGCCGGTGATCAGGGCGTCGGAAATTATGGTTCGCTTCTCCCTCTATGCTTCTCCCTCCATCTCATCACCGTATGTCAGGCCTACGTGATCAGCGTCGTGCCCTTGAGTGGATCAGCAACAACATTGCCGATTTTGGCGGTGATCCTCTGAACGTAACTATTTTTGGCTCTGGTTCCGGCGCGGCCGACATTATAGGCCACTTGTATTCTAACCCTAACAAGACGGATCCTCTGTTCGCTCGCGCAATCGTCCAGAGTGCCATCGTTGAACACACAGTCCCTGATGTTGCCACCGCCGGCTGGCTCCTATCGCGGTCCTTGTGTGCCCTTCGTTTATCTAGCATTGATCAGCTCCGTGATATCCATGCCGGAACTCTTGCGGAAATCACCTGTCCTACACGTGCAGTAGATGATGGTGTTTTCTTCCGCGCAGGTTGGAGAGAGTCCCTCTTCCCTCCTCCTATATGTGAAGACACAGAGACACCCGTCCGCCCCAGTGTGACTGCCCACCGTTTAGGCGTCCACAAGGGCAAGAGCAAAAGTAAAAGTCCACATCCACATGCTCGCACTGCTCCACCCCCTGCCATATCAGGCCTCCAACCTTTAATCATTGGTGACACCGCTTGCGATTCCGATCTTTGGGGTTCGCAAGCCTCTGGTTGGGCGGCGTCTGGTGTCGTCCGCAGGCTTCGTGCCATCTGCCAATCCCTGAACAAAGCGACTTCTCTGCTCAACGCCTATGATATCACTCCCCACACGACCTATGAGCTTACTGACCGGGTGTTAGAACTCGTTCAAGACGCCCGCATTGCTTGGCCTACAGAGTGCGTTGTGCAAACAAGCAAGAAGAGTGGTCGTCATGTTTGGCGTTATGTGTTCGATCAAGAAGGACCAGCTCGTGGTGTCCCCCATCATGCAGCTGACCTTATCTACCTCTTCGACAACGTCCCGCTACCTCTTTCGCCAGCAACTTCGCCAATAGCTTTCGAAGCTGATGAACAGCTTCCATCATTGCCTTCCTCAGGGTCGTCTAACGGGGATGTCGCAGACCTACTTTCCTCCACCCGTACTCTGGAGGACATTGAGATGATGGACGCGGATACCTTTGAGTATCATCCACCCACACGTCCTCAGGGCGGCTGGCCTCGCCCGGTGGTTGACGAGTGGTCTTACGGGCGTGTGCGTGACGCTATCCAGTCGCGTTGGATCTCCTTTGCTTGGGGCGAACGCCCTTGGGATAATTCGCATGGCAAGGTATTCGTTTTCGGCCCAGAAGGCGAAATTGGCGAACGTTCAGCGGGTGTCTTTGAAGGCAGGCGAAGGCGCAAGATCTGGGAGGAGGTGTTACGACCTCTTGGGTCGGCACTCGTCCATAAAGTGGGACATGAGCTCAGTAACGGACCGTCCCTTGGGCGGTGATCGTGTCTTCCCTGTATCGCAGGCCGGAAACAGAGGATTCAAAAGTGCGTCGACACACAACGGTCTACCAGTTCGTCTTCCTTTATTCCGAGCTACTCTGGGCGATTGTTTTCTGGGTTTTCTTCTCGCTGGGTCTAGTTTGAGTTTGTTATCATTGCATCGTTATCCTCGTATCCTCTATTGTTTGCACTATCACTCCCCATCGCCGCCTCCATGTCAGTTTCATGTTGCTTGCATATCACATCCGCATCTTTATACTACGCTCATATCCCTCTACATGATCACATTTGTATAGACGTTGATTAAGCTTGCCGAATTCTCGAGCCAATGTATATGTATATGCACGGTAATATAACGGGTGTTCGTCAATTGTCCTTCCCGAGATGTGACATGTGCTGCATATGCGTCACCCATGATGCATGATGCGTAATAATGGAGCGGTCGGAACATGTGTCCGTGCTCCCGCTTGTTCGACAACTTGTAAGATCACTTGTCAGGCGGAGCGGATCCGGAATACGCCCAATATTCAATTTCCCCCGGAACTTCCATGTTGAGTAAAATTGCCGCAATGCTGTCTTCCGTCCGTAAGACAGGTCCCGGCGGTGATTGCCACCGAGGTGTGGAAACCCGATCAGAGACAGGACGGCTTGCGGCGGGTCTGCGCCCCAACCTTGTTTTTTTTTTTTTTTTTTTCCTTCTCCATTCAATTCAATACTGAATGGCGCGTCGAGCCGTTTTGAGTGCGCGTGGGACGGCGGGGTCAGTGGGGCGCCAGCGGCGTGAGGTGCGCGCGCGTTCTCTCCGACGTGTGGGGGGGCAAGAAACGCCGTGCCGTGGACCGTGGTGGTGTCGTCCTCCGAGTCCGTGACGTGCCCTCGTACCTCGAACGAAGCCGTCGGTCGAGAACCCGAGGGCCTCGGATCCCCGAAACGGGACATATCGAAACGTGAGGCGCGTGAGACCGGGCAGTGACACGCAACCGCGGGACGTGCGCGGGAATTGTCGAGATGGTCGCGAGTCGCTCGGGTTTTGCGACGTCCTCTTTGTGTTCGAGGGAATTTCGCGCAAGGAACCGGACGGTGCCAAGACGTGCCATGCGGCGTTCGAACGGTATCTTCCTTGCACAGGGACCTGATGAGACTGTGTTTCATGTCACGCTTCGCACGAGGGCAAGTACGGGCATGGCCGGGGGTAGCGTGAACCACAGCACGAACTGCAAATGAGGATGTGAATACGATACAAGCTTGCTACAGTTATGTTATACATCTAGTACGGCCCAACCCAGGGAACGTGTGTAGATCCAGCGCGGGTACCTTTCAAAGGTACGTGACCAGCAAACATGTGTTGTTATACATCTAGTACGGCCCAACCCAGGGAACGTGTGTAGATCCAGCGCGGGTACCTTTCAAAGGTACGTGACCAGCAAACATGTGTATGGGAAAGTGAGTGTAGATCCAAAAAAAAATCATTTGGTCCGACGCTAGGACGGATTTGCGTCACTTGGAGGGGACGCGTTTACGGGCATGTGAACATCCAGGATGAGTCGATCATCGTGGGTGGCATTTTGATAAGGTCGAAAGAGGGTAGGTTAGAGTGAATGGAAGTCGTGCTTCATTATGCCATCGCTTGGTTGATAGCTCCCTTGAGCATACCGTTGTAATCGCCACCTTGCTCGTACATGGCGAAGCCGGCAAGACCAGCCGATTTGATGAACTCTCCCTTGGCAGCTGCGACAGACATGTCAACAATGTGAATCAATCTGTGGACCAAAAAGACCCACTGAAAGATTGGGGATCGTCATAGGATACCAAGACCTGCGTGGATGGGTTGTAAACGAATGGCTAGAGAAGATCTATCAGACGTCGAAGAACATGTAGCCAACCACAAGACATACCGTCTGGCTGCAGTCATCATACAAGCCAACCATCCCAGAAGCAACGGTACCATTCTGGGTGAGGAAACCATCGCCAATCAACGCCCAAAAGTTGTAGATACCCGTGTTGCCATTGCCGACAGGAGCGTTACCACAGACGTCGGTCGAAGTGGAAGGAGGGTCCCAGGAGTCACCGATTGGGATGTTGGTCTTGTCAAAGGATGTGTAGATCGAGAGGGAGCTACCGCTGACAGCAGTGGAAGAGGTCACCGTGAAGCTGTGTCCGTAGGCTGCCACGCCGAGGACAAGTTTGTTCGCAGGGAAACCGGCCTTGGTCCAAGCAGCAACGGCGGAAACGGCTGAGCCCTGTTGAGCGCTGGTGGGGGCACATGTGTCGTTGAGAGGCGAGTTGGGACCGGTGACGCTGCTGAAAGTGCCGTAGACATCGTAGTTCATGATCTCTGGATTTTCGCATGAGTAAAGGGAAGCAGAACGAAAGAAAGACACTTGCCAATCCAATCGAGCTCTTGGGCGTATGATGAGACGTCGGTCAAAGGACTTCCATTAGCATCAACCCATGGGACAATGCTGGTTGCAGCAGAAAGGGTAAGATTGCCAGCTGCTTTCCGGATCGTCTGCAGGAAAGAAAGGTAGTTGGCGCTGTCTTGCGGACTGATGATGTTACAGCCGATACCCTGCTTGCCAGGATACTCCCAACTAATAATGGATGGATAAGACGATGCAGAAAGAAAGAAAATCACTTACTCAAAATCAAGACCGGAGAAGCCGTGGTCGTTGGCATACTGAACAAGCGAATTGGCAAGCGAGGTACGGTTCTGATCTGTGGCGACCGAGGACGACCAGTAAATACTACCGTCCCAACCACCGACGGTTAGGATAGGGTTGACGTTCTGAAAATCAGAGATAAGTGGTGTTTTCCTACGGGCAAGGAGATGCCCACGTTGGACTTTGCGGCAGCAGTGAACTGGTCGACCATGGACGGGTCGCTGACAATGACCTCAACAGTAGCATCGGAAGAGGGCTGCGCGCTGTACGGATGCGGGTAAGTGAGGACAGAGCGCCGACATAGCATGGACGAACGTGAAGAAAGCCATGTGCGTGTAGTCTGCCCAGGAGATGTTGGACACGCCGTAGTTGGGGTGCCAATCGGCAAACCATGCCATGGAGATTTTACCATTGGTGCCAGCACCGGTAGTAAGGTTTCCAGTAGGGGAGGTGCTCGTGGGCGGGGATGATCCAGTGGGCGAAGGGGCAGCCGCTACTGACGTCTTGAGCGAGCAGGTAGGAGCAGCGAAAGCGAGTGGCAAGGCGGATAAAAGGGAAAGTGCTGTGAAAAACATGGTCAAGGGATAAAAGAAAGGGAAGGAAAGAGGGTGAAGGAAGGCGAGGGGAAGTGAGGAGACTGACCTTGGAGTCGGCTTTTTGTAGGGTATGGTTTTCATTGTTCGGGCCCACATGAATAAGCTTTGATCGACTCGCTTGTCGTCATGTCATATTTAGAACAAATCCATTTCATTGCACAAAAGGGCGTTCAATTGTTCAACACATGCGTTGCGAATTTCCGCTGGGAAATACTGTCTGTACATCACCGTCGCATCCCGCACTGCTCACCACCGCCCACCACGTCGATCACTGTGGTGGACCTCGTTCGGCTTCTTGCGCATGGAACAGAATCGTGATGTTTCGACTCGAAACCTCGTCGATTAATTGTGCATCGCGTATCTACCGGGTATAGAAAAAATTACTACATAGCTCGCAGCGCCTCGTCGCACGTTCGTGACATCCCTGCTTCATCAATCCGTGTTCCCCGTCCTCATCGCGCAGGGAGTGTGCAACTCACCGTATCTCCATACTTCATCGCGCACCCATCATCGGGCTACGTGTGAGCCCTATCCGCGCCGCAAGCCGACGTGCTTGTATCGCTTCCACCCTTCTCGAACGCACCAGCGCGATGCTCAGTGCGACCACCCCAAAGAACAAGTTGCATGCTACGAACTCGTAGAAGTCGGCTCGCTCCGTGGCCACGATCCGGCCGCAAGACTGCCATGCTGGGATCTCTCCCTGAGTGGGTGAGGTATCGATGGGGTGAGACTCCGCCAAGGTTACCGTCCGATTAGGGGTACAATGCATGAGGCGTCGATTGCCAAACGGCTGGCAGAACGGCTCATGCAGCTATCCAAGCGTCAGAAGTGGGCAGAAAGGATACCGCGTGGAGACCAACCGCATCGTGTGGGCATGGTTCGCATTCACCGAATGGAAGACACACCGATAGCAACGTGTCGTTGGGTGTTGCAAGCACGGCAACGACATGTAAGAACACTAGCCTGCCGATGGTCAGCACTCGGTCGGTCGAGGGGAGGATCGTACTTGCAAGACTGGGACGAACATGACCGTGAGAATATCTGCTTGCCTTCGACGTCGACATGGCCCGTCGCACAGCCGTCATTGAGGAGTTCGACGACGACACAGAACTTCCGCTCCCGTCCCGCCCGTTGCTTGCAGACCCCCGCGGTGCCCTTCTTGAAGAGATCGGTGCATCAGACGACGACGACAGTTCGGATGACCCCGACGAAGCCACTGCCGGTCCAGCGTCCTTTCGTCCTCCGCCGTTCTTGGGTCCTTCGGCCAAACCACCAACAAATACGATCACGGACATCACTCCATACAAAAAGTACCTTGTTCCCTCTCACGCTTGCTTGGTCTCACACCCTCACCACAGATGGACATGCATATACCCCATATATATCGACGCAAAGCGGCCGTATGGCACCGGCGAGCGCAGGATCTCCCGCGAGAAGAGCGTCTGGTGGCCTCTCAGCAAAGATATTGCCGACGCTACCAACCGTCTCGGTCTTGGTACACTACACGAAGTGAACAAGTCTCATCCGCGTGACTGGGAAAACCCAGGCCGCGTACGCGTGCAATGGAAAAAGGACGGTCGACTCGCCAACCCTACGATCAAAACCAGTCCGTGCTCATCTTTGTCGTTTATCTTTACTCATGCCGTGCTGGCGATCCGGCAGAGAGGCAGCTGTTGGAGCTGATCTCGTTCCAAATACAACGGATTAAACCCGATAATATTCCGCGACCACCATATACCACACTATCGCTCCCGGTCACCCCGGCCGTCTCAACAGCCAAAGTGCCGACATCCAGCAAGGGCAAACAACCGGTAAAGCCCAAGAGCGGTGGAAATGTACCCCCTTTGTTACCACAGAAAGCAAGCCGTCTACCCGCACCCCCACAACCAGAACCACCCCTGGCAAGTCGTGTATCACCGTATTCGCCGGCGCTCGCTACGGGCGTCTTGGTAGAAACCGTCAAGGCTGGAATGAATGCACAAGACCAGGGTCCAGTCGGTCCTGGAATGGGGGGGATCCAGAAAGGCAAGCGGAAAGTCGTGAGGGTGAGAGGATAACCACAGACCATCAAGTATTGTTGTAGTGGACGTGAGGAGCATCTACAAGTGTATTGCAATCCTTCATCGCTCCTGACAATGCCGATGGGCGAGAGAAACGACGTGCAGCCTCACACGTGGTCTGGTCCATGCTCGGCGCGTGCAGCTGTTTGGGCTCTTGTCCGTGGATCAGTGGAAATTGCTGTCCTGGGTGTTGCAACAGTCCTAGAAGGTCGATCATCGTATCGTTTGTGAAGAACTACCAGAAGTTCACGCTGAATCTCTTGGAAGAACAAAGCCGGACCGGCCACTGCGCACAGCCGCCAGACATTCAAGCTCAAGTTCGGCCTTTCAATTCCAGGTTGTTCCCGGGCCACGAGGACCTCGACGGTTCCAGTTTGCGATGGGATCATCCCTTTTCAGTCCTGTAAGTTCCTCTATTGCAAGTAGGACCCTTATTATATCTCCAAGCACACAGTGATTCTGATTCGTGGTTATCTGAACTGCTCCGAAATTTCCCGACCAAATCCCATCAGCTCGGTTGTGATGTGAAAAGGCTACGCGATGACGGGAAATTGGGATGATTCACAAGCATCTGTAGGGCAAGCACTGGCACCAGCATTGGCTATTAATCCAATAATAAGCTCGGAGCTCTGTGGTCGACGGTAAGTCGATGTGAATCCATCCGCTCGTTTGGTTATCAGATAAATTTTTTTACCACCAGCCATCCCTTCCTTTCCTTGCCGCATACTCAGTATCCATGTAGCAGGTTCCTATCCCCACTGTCAGTCTCCTCGTGAGATTTGTCAACCGTTTTAACTCCTCGCATTCGCCGCACTGCCATGTGTCTTCACGGATATCACCGTGTGGTAGACAGCGGTGTGAACATGAGTGAACCGCATACTGGCTCCAGGCATCTCCTATGGCCTTTATCTAGCATTCATTTCTCAAACACCAGCCGAATGTCATAAAATCGTGGCTTTATCACTGCGCCTGTGCAATGTCACCCCCCAGTCGGCACGTTTCTAGTCAGGCAGTTGTTTCAGTGCCCCGAGGCGTGTTCGGGTCGACATCCCCTCTTGACCAGGTTTTTGCGGTTAAGCGGGGCTGCACGGAAGGATGCAGTTCGGACCTCGTTGACGAAGATGGGGACCAAGTTGAACAACCTGCGTTCGCTTGGGCGAGGTTATTCCTTGGCAGGCGAAGAAATGCTCGCCATGATCTTGATAACGTTGCCACAAGGCGGTCCGTGTTCGATGATCCCCATCTTGCACCATATTATTGGCCAAGGAAAGATTACGAGAACATCCATCGTTTCAATCCATCAGCGAGGTGGACCTACCGAGAGGAGAAGGCAAGTGTTTCGTGAAGCCGTGTTTATTGGATTGTAGTTATTGATGGTCATCAAGGCACTCGTGCGCAAGATCGACTGGAGGATTATGGTCATGATCATTTCGGCTTTCCTTGCGCTCAACCTAGATCGCAGCAATATCATCCAGGCAAATTCGACCACCTTTCTGTCCGATTTGCACTTGACTACAGACGGTGACTAGCACTTCACTTCCATGATATGTTTAATGAATCAATGACACCCGACATCAGACTTCAACTTGGCGAACACTATCTTCCGCCTTGCCTACCTGAGTGCGGAGCTACCCTCCCAGTTGATGTCGAAGCGTGTGCGTTCGTCTCTCAGAGTATTCGGGAGTGTACTTCATTGACGATATCAGTTTGGTCCTGATCGCTGGATTCCAATTCAAATATGTCTTTGGAGTGAGTGAGCCGCTTGTTCCGTTCGCAGGTGCTAAAGAACTATAGGCGTCGTCTCATTGACTCAATTCTGGCTTTCGAACAAAACGACTTTCCTTCTCTGCCGTGCATTACTCGGGTACGACGGCTTGTGCTTTTCCTGTCTTTCGCGCCGTGCCCTGATTCTACGCACCATAGACTTGTTCAAGGAGGGTATGACATCACAAGTTTTACTCTGAAGAATGGCTCATCTCGCTGATTCCAGTTTCCTACCGGAGCTGGTATTATACATGTCCTGTCCGTCCTTCTATTCGCAGCCCTCTTGTACGCTGATGGTACTTCTAGACTTTTACACGAAGACTGAGCTTCCCATTCGCTTGGCCGGCTTGTGGATGTCTATAAACCTTTGCAACATAGTCTCTGGGGTACTTGCTTATTGTGTTCTCGATCTCGATGGCGTTGCTGGAAGATCTGGATGGCGGTGAGTAACTCGTTGTACACCAGAAATGTGATCTTTTCTGATTGTATGTATTCGAAGGTGGATATTCTTGACAGAGTGAGCGATCCAGTTATTCTACAGCCATTATACTCAACTCGTAACCGAAGAGGATTGATAACCTTTGTTATAGGCATCGCCTGTTTTTTCAATACTCCCCCATCACCCACACAAACAAAAACGTGGTTCCGACCCAGGGGATGGTTTACCGAGCGCGAAGAAGTGATCATAGTTAACAAAATCCTTCGTGATGACCCAACCAAGGTGACCGATGGTGAGCTCAAGGATCTGAGCACGCTAAACGTCATTAGGCCGACATGCACAACCGAGAGGGCTTGACCCTGAAAAGTCTTTGGAATGCAATCTGCAACAATGACCTGTGGCCAGTGTATATTCTGTGAGTGTGATCTACCACTGTGTCAGCTCATACTCACACCTTTCGTAGTGGACTAATGACCGGGATACCAAGCAGCCCTCCTACCAACTACCTTACCCTCTTACTTCGACGCGCGGGGAAAGTAAACCTCGTGTGCATATCGACTTAGTGCTGAACCAACGTTCTAGGTTTAGTACATTCAACACCAATCTATTAACTATACCCTCTCAAGTGATGGGCATGTTCAATACGTTCATCTTTGCGCTCGTGTCAGAATTATTGGGTGAGCGTACGTTGTTGTCGATGATGGGGGATGTGTGGGTGTTGCCATTTCTGGTGGCTTTGTATGCTTTACCATCAAGTCCAAGTCCCTGGCTCTCCTTTGTCAGTGCTGTTAGTCATCTTCTCAAAAAGATATTCATTAACTTGATAGGGATTGCTCACCGGGCTCCTCTCGTATCCGTATGTGCTTCTATGACTGTCTTCCGATACATCATCTGAACGTGGGGGGTCAGGCGTACTCTTCCCATCCTAGTAAGATCAATTGTTGAATCTCAAAGATCCACGTGAACTTGAAACCTATTAACGACAGGCCGGGTTATGCTCTACGAACTCGGGTGCAGTGGCAAGCCGCACCGTTAACGCAACCTTGTTTAACATGTATGTCTCCTTCTCTCATCCGGTTCTCCGTACTGAAGTGGATGATCGATGTCTAGATTCATCGAAGTGAGCTTCGCCGTCTCAGCTCCAATATATGCCGCCAGCGATGCACCGACATGTTCGTCTCTGGCCAGCTGTTTTCCGCAGTGAGAATAACTCATGCTCGCCTGCTTTCTTCCGCAGATGAAAAGGGAAACAGGATACTAATCGTCATCTGTTTGATCAACATGCTAGTATTATATCCTGCCGCTAAGGCATATTACATTTGGCGTAACCGTCGCCGGGCTGAAGTTTGGGATGTCATGACAACCGAGGCAAGTGGTTTGGGCTCTGAGAACAATGCATAGCACTGATCGGGGGACGTGTGCAGGAGAAAGCACACTATCTGACTACAACCACCGATGTGGGGAATAGACGGCTCGATTTCCGATTCGTTCATTGAAGCTACATGCCAGGAACTTGGCAGACTGCGGACCTTGAGAGCCAGCAGTACTCGCTGGCCCTGCCGTGCGTCGGGGCCAGTAGGTCCTGACTTCTGGATGGGAAGTTCAGAAAGCGAGAGGAAAGTCACGAGGGTGAGGAAGCAACCTAAGCCGGTAGCATGTTGAAACATGAGGGGCATGCACGTGTATTACAATCTATCCTTGCGTCCGTGTCAATGTCAATGAGCATATTTTTCACAGAATCGTGATGTGTGTGTTCGATCGAATAATGACAACGCCGATGGAGTCGGGAGTTTGGCCATGTGATCGGGTGTGCAGATGTGCCCGTCACCGCGAACATCGGCAGTGTCCAGCTCAAACAGGTCCAAGTTGTTTTCTTCCTTTACCAAGAACTCTCGATACTTCTCTTGTTCTATCGCCATCGTCAACTTCGGCGCGCAAGCGAACGAGTCACCGAACATTTAATCCACCAAATGATTCAAACGAAGAACTCCAAACAATTTCCGCGGTGTCGGAAGGTCTGCGTATCCTTCCTCGATGCCTTGCCACTCGGCGATGAAACTCGACTGTGCAGTGTTGGAACATTACTGCCAGTGCACGCTCAATATGGTAGAAGGCGAGCTCTTCAATGTAGGCGGTGAGAGTGCCGAGCTTCGCGCGAAGCCCTACCTCGGCAAGACTGATGTTGTCACCGAGGACTGAAGAATATGAACGTGATTCGAACTTCAAGTTGACGGAGAGCAAGAGCTTCATCTGTTTGCCCATGTCAGTACGCTTGAGCAGGCGAGAGACCCATCCCGTGATCCTGATACCCCATGCATCATGCACGACGATCCTCATTCTTCCCTGCTGGGTATCTTGCCCTCGGACTCGGGCTGGACCGCGGGGTTACTGGTCAGGAAAATTCGGCGGCGGCGTTCGGAGGGATTTAGTACTTGGGCTTGTGGGTTTAGCAGGGCCAGTTCCCTGACTTCACATCACCCATAGACCGGCTTTTACGTGGACGTTTGGTATGAAGTCAGCGACGGTCAGGGCAGTGAAAGTCGAAAAAAAAAAATTGCGTGGCGACTGATCGCCAGGGATGCGTTAGCGTCAAACGACACCATTAGTGTACGGTAGTTTAGGCAGTGCTAATCGACACCGGGCTAATTGACGTGGTTGACCAACGTTGATCAACGTTGATCAACAACAGTGCATATTGGCCAGAGGAATTCTGTGGTTGATTAGGGTTGATTTGGTCCACCGATGTAAATAGAGTTATATTGCTACTAGCCTCCGAAGAGAACGCGGAATGGTCATAGTTTACTTGCAAATTTCTCTTCTGCATATTCCCAGTGTTTGCTCGATTATGGACTCTCGCACAGAAAACCAGCTCGCACAGCTTGAGCGCTATCTCCAAAATCTTCCTTGGGTCGATATTCCTCAGCTCGAGTTGAGTAACTCTAAGTATCAGTTTCACAATTTCAGCTATGACGAAGATTGGGCAAATGAGATCGGACTTGAGGGGGCCATTAACTGCAAACTCGAAATATGTCTTGGCAGCCGGGCCAGGGGTCCAATCAAATTCAGTGAAGGAGGGCCAGGTCTCGAAGCGGTTGTCGAAGTTCTGAGGCAATACTTGATCATTTTTCCGGAATCGGTGCTCCTACGCAAGTGGTTGTCAGACCTGATGGAAGCTGCGTCATTGGTGTATACAGAGGCAGACGTACCAGTAAGTGTGTTTCACTCGAAAACCATGGGACAAATGCTTAATCTCTGTTCACCATGACAGATACCTGAATTACCATCACTGGACTCGGAGCCAACTGATCGTGGATTGTCCAACCCTGGGCTTGTATCGGAACCAAAAGGGTTGTCATCCAAGAAAATTGGGAAAGGCAGGAAAAAGTCAAAGCGACACTGTGACAAACCTGACACGAAATCATTAACAAGTTTTGATGACTCAGATTACGACCAGTCGGAGGAATCTGAAGATAATCGAACTGGTGGTGCATGCACCCTTCCTCTCTTGTACCAGTTCTCAAAGCCCTGCCGGCCACGCCAACCAACAAAATCTCAGATCAATACCACAACAGGCAGCCCAAAGAAGATGGTGCGATGTCTTGCAAGCAGCGGGTGTGGTAGTGCATGGGTTTGGCCAAGAATCCGTAACTGCATCTTGGCCCACTCCAAAGATTGCAACTACCTACCAGCAGACCTCCATCGTGAAGCCACCCAATGGCTGGCTGAGCATGCCCACAACCCTGATCAGGGCGACTTGTGCTCGTCGAGCAGTGGGATGGTGGTTGGAACTCCCGAGTTGGCCTCGTGTACAGCACAATCCAGACCTGTAGCATGCATGACAAAGCGCCCAAAAGAAGACAAGAAGAGTGAAGGAGATGGAAATGGGTGTACTGGAAAGGCCATGTTTGTTTCGGAGGGGAGAAAGCAATTGAAACAGAAAGCTGATCATGCGTTGATGAAATTCATTGTGTGCTGTGGAATTCCCACAACTGTTATTGATTCCACGGAGTTCAAGGACCTCGCCGTAGTCTTGAATTCTTCCTGGAATCCGCCAAGCTCATCCACAATTGCTGCGACGTTGATACCGCAAGAAGCTGCAAGAATTAGTGTTGAAATCCAAAAATATCTCAAAGAATGCCGTGATCTTACCATCACGTTTGACGGCGGCAAGATTAGGTGTCCAAAATCGCTGTATACTATCCATGTCACAACCCCCGATCGTCGCACTTTTTGTTTGGATATCGATGACTCCTCATACCTCAGTCACACTGCAGAGTACATTGTTGAAGCTCTGGAATGTGTATGTCCAACATTTAAATTCAGTACATGATCTCACTCTGGGTCGTGCTGATAGGTTGTTGATCCTATTGGTATATGGCGGTTCTCAGGAGTATCCTCAGATAATGCCGGAAATACTCACAAGGCCCAACACCTCCTTTGTGCGAAGTATCCTCACATCCTCAATACTCAGGATGCTTGTCATCTGCTGAACAATGCGATCAAGTCAATCTGTCTCCTTCCGGCTTTTCAAGATGTATGTCAGGCGAAACATCACACAGAGAACTCTGCTTACCCAGGCCCCAAATAGATTATAGAGCGTCTGTGAAGCATACTGAACTACATGGGAAAGTCCGACTATGCGCTTGGACATTTCAATTACTATCGGAAAAAGCTTGGGATATCACACGGTCTGGAGGCAATTGGTGAGACCTGATTTGGTACAATATATTGGGCAGCGGAATCTGTACGGCGGGGGCTCCCTGCTATGGAAGCCATTGTGAAAGATTCCCGGCTTCAAATTGACGTCGCCATAGGCTCCAATTCTATGCTTGTCACACTACGACCCAGTTAGCTGATTATGTCATAGGGTATGAATGACCAGCTCACCGGAATGGGGAGAATGGCTTTGGAATTTGACCTCACGAAGCTGAATGAATGTATTGGGCCATTTGCCAAAGCAATTCAGTGCCTAGAAGCGGTACACATTACTCCCGACAATGTGACAATGTACTGGCTGGGAATCACAGCACAACTTGAGCACACATTCAGGAGCAACAGCTTGAGGCTAGGCGAGTCGACAATAGAAGATATCCGTGCAATTACAAATGCACGCTTTGATGAACTCATTGAGGATTCACCAAATGATTTGTATATCACAGCGTTTTTTCTCAACCCAGGTATGATTGCAGATTAATTTGCTGGCCATCATGACTAGGCCGTGAGGGATTGATGTGTTTGTGCAGAGTACCGTGATGCTCCCATCTATGCTACGGGAAGCTTCAACCTGCTTGATATCCCACCTATTGTCATAGCAACTGGCAATGGCTCAAACGCAGGCCCGTCAATCATGTCACCCAAAGACGTGATCTTGCAGCACATGCTCAAGGCCGAGTACAGAGACGCCTATGACAAAGGAAAACATAAGTACCCAATTACCGTGATGCAAGAACACAATCCTCTACTTGCTGAAACAACACCCAAAACAACTAGGGCGATGTATAGTGGTCCTTTGTAGAGGGACTGGCTCTTTGAGAGTAGTGTTTGGATGGAAGATACAAGTGAATTAAACTGGGGAATGTACGCTACTACATGAAGGTATATATACTGTTCTAAAGTGTTTGTACATATTTGTGTCCTGGTCTGTGCGCAACTGGTGTGCCAGACTTTATACCATAAAAGGAAGTAAGTAGAGTGACCGTGATTGGTTAATGAGAGTGGTGCCATGTAGGCTGTGCGTAAAGAATAATATGATTGGGTGAAAAGAATCATACGACATAATGAGGCTGTGTAATGTGGCAGCCAATAGGAATAGGAGTTGGGCATAGGTTTGGCATGAGGCGGAAGTCTAGAACAAGCCTGGTGGTTGGTACACTGGAACGATGTAGCGTTCTTGTGGATGGTAGACTTGTTGATAAGATAAAGACGGATTAGATGGCATAAAGACAGGGGTTGAAGATAGGGGTTTAGGAGCGTTCGTAACACTTGCTAACATTCATCCTCGCTGCACTCTTGAAAGCCTTAGAACACAACTCAGGGCATATGTGAATGGTGTTGATCCATTCAATCGCAAATTGCGCTCCACTGATGTGACACGTGATTGGTGGGTTGCACTCCAACATGATGAGCTAGCAAATGTTCTTGCGGTGAGCATCTTATAACTGTCATTTTGAATAGAAACTTAGACAGTTTGAACAGGCTCTTGCAATCAAGATATTCTCTGTCCTTCCAACTTCAATGAACGATGAAAGGACCATGTCAACTATTACATGGCTCAACAGTGCAAAGTGTAACCGCCAGGAAATTTCGACCCTTCGAGATCACATACAAATTCGACAATGGTATAGGTACAATCCTCAGGTACGTCACCTACTTGGCTTCAATTATGGGCACTTCACTCATCTAACATACAGCTCAAATCGCCACGCCTCAAAACAGTGGTTAAATGGCATGACATTGGCTTGGACCTGGTTCCAACAGTCCTGGGAAAACGGCGAGCGCCAGAATCAGAGGACGATGACCACTCGACACAGCTGCCTGCTTTGGCGCCAAATAGAGGGGCTTTTGAGCCAGACGAAACAGAAGATCAAATGATTGACTCAGACAACATCCCATGGCTAGACAGTGGGAGGGTAGGGATTGACCCTGCTGTTAGAGTTGCTGAGCGGAAGAAGTTCACTCTCGGTGGGATGGAACGTACCTTTGACCTCCGATCTGCATATATTCGGGACCTCCTTGATGACTTGGCAGACACCCCCGCACCGCTGGCAATAGTCGTGACTGAGAAACAGTCAAATCAGGCTATGACGCAGGCTGCGCAAGCTCTATTGACCACCCCGGAGGCATCGGAATGGGATAGTTGGGATGTTTGATCATCGAGTTCGAAATTGATGGTGTTTTTTTGCGTCAATTTGTAAATTGACATCAATTCAACAGTTGATTTGTGTCAATTAGCAGTCGGGTTGATTAACTGTAGTTTACACCCGTTTATTAGCCCTACAGTAGACCTTATTGTTAATCAACTGTCAATTTGGGGACCATCTGAAATCAACCATACACTAGACACCATGAATGTCAGATAAGGTGTCGACGCCTTTGTCTGCTGGTGTTCATTACTGCTTTTGGACAGGCCGCAGTGTAACTGGTAGCTAAAGTTGGACCAAGACGGTCGAGCGCTGTCATGAAGCGCTGATCGACACGACCCCTGTGGATTTTCATGGAATGATTCACCCAAGAAACTAATGGCATCATTGCTTACACAGTAAGTTTGCTTGAATCATTGTGGATAACTTGAATGCCAAAGAATTTACACATCTACTAGTTGCTGTTGTCCCCTCTGCCAATGCCCCGGGAACCTGGGACCTATCAAATCATGAAAAGTCGATGATACACTACGTAGCAATATAATCGTTCAATAACAAATTGCTGCTTCCGAGATTACTGTCTACCAAGACTGGAAATGTGATGATCAAAATGGCATAGTGAGGGCCATCACTGGCATCTAATTGAATTGGAATATCAAATCAGTGCAGTTTATCGTCGAAAGTTGGCTCAGCCCTGGGGGTTCATATGTATATGACTGGAACACTTGTCTTGGGTGTCATCGCATCTGTTACAAACGCTTCAAAACCCCTATCTTCGACCCCTATGTTCATACCATTTCCTGCATCACGTGACTTGAAGTCACATGACATCCCATTCCCAAGACTACATGTTTCACATGAACCATACACCGTTCCCCTTCATGCCTCGCTCATTCCATTCCCCAAAGGCTAGACCTTTGCCTCATGTACAAACCTATGCTCGGTATTCACTCCCATTGGCTGCCACACTTGCATAGCCAAGCACAGCCCTATAGAACATTCCATGACATTCCCACCAATCGCATTATGACCTCTTATCATATGACATCATCGCTTACCGATGCTGTGCATCGTACCACTTTCGCTAACCAATCATAATTAGATATTGAGTATCGTACCACCTTCCTTTTAGTGTACTATCGTAAATATGACCACACACAGTGGACAGTATATATACCATGCAATAGACAACCAAAGAACTCCAGTAAAGTTCTTCTGGTCTTTCGCTTACAAACCAGTTGGGACAACATCTAAACCTTCTCACATCTTCTCGCTACACAAGTCTCTTCCTTTGTAGGCTTGTTTCATAAGAACTTTACTACAACTTTCTCTGCAAATTTCGCCCAGAAAGCATTTCCGCGCTCGCTCAAAAGTCAAGAGACAAGTGCGTCTAAGAAGGAAGTCAACGCTAGGCAAGGGGCTTACGAACCCTTGAACGTAGTGAACTTCACATCCTCATCTAACGCTCGTCCTTCCACTTACTTCGAAAGGATCCTCCCCTTGTTGCCAAGCGCTAGCGCAGAGGAGATACAGCAGTTGAGAGATAGCGTACGAGATCACAGGTATCCCAGTGCGGAACCTTTAGACTCAGCAACCACCAGTTACCTAATCCACGAACACCATCTTCCTTGGCACCTCTTCCTTCACGCGAACGAAGACCAACTCCTCCGAGCTGTCCACGTAACCCGGTCCTTAGAGAGGATTCCTCTGAGGTCAGAGCTAGACTCCCCAGAGCCAATCAGACGCGTACGATTCAAATCAGAACCAACGGAGGTGACCTTATCACTCTCCCTCTTGACACCCCTACCTTCAGAAGAGGAAGCACCGCCACCTGGGTTGAGAATCAAAGAAGGTTCACCTATAGTAGTGCCCTTAGCCTTACTCCCCCGCCCATTGAAGAGAGAAAGATCCGATTCGGATCCCTACCTGTCAGACAGAGAGACGTCTCCAGGCACTCAGGAGACCAACCAGAGGTTGAGAGAATTCCAAGAGAGGTTGAGAGAGAGGCAGAACAGACTAAACCGAAACCGCCGCTTCGGAAGAAGAAATCGTTTTGTTCACTCAGACGGGCCTATAGAAAGTAGAACCCTGAGACCCCAATCCCTCCTAAAGAAACCTACTCGTACCCCAACCACCGTTTCCAAATAAATACTTTTCTTTTTCTCTTTTAACATGTCCGCACAAGCTCAACAACTCCTCGCCGCTTACAACAACAACCAGGGATCTGCCCAGGCGCTGGTCGCCCTTATCACACAGTTACTACAGGAGATAACCGATCTCCAAACACAAATTACGGCAGCACAACCCAGTGGAGGAGGAAGGAAATTTGAACTCTTCGCTGACCCTGGAGAATACGACGGGTCAGTAGCCAAATATAATGAATGGTGGGCAAAGATGGAAGGCTGGATAGCAGCCAACAAAATAACAAGTGAGGCAGACGCATGTGCCGCTGTCCTCTCACGCATGAAAGGGAAGGCAGGAAGCTTCGCATAGGGGAAATTAAAAACCCTGACCACGAGGCCCATGACCTTCCAAGAACTAAAGAAGGACGTTGAACTTTATTTCCATCCTACCGTAGAAAAAGACTGGGCTACGACCCAGATAAACAAACTATACCAAGGAAACATGAGGACTGAAGAGTACCTCGTGAAATGGAAAACCCTCTACGAACAAGCAGGGTTAGACGCCACCCACGGCATATGGTTGCTGGAAAGAAATACCCACGCCAGCATAATCTCACAGATCTTCCGAGAAGGGAAGAGGAAGACCACCGTGGAAGAATATGTTGCTCAGATAAAGGAAATCGGCAACAACCAAGAAAGTCTTAGATTCCTAAGAGGGGAATACAAGACCCAAAGACCAAGTAAAGACCCCAACGCAATGGAGGTCAACCAAATCACAAGAGGAGACAACGGGTGGTTCGTAAACACCACTCAAACCAAACCAAGCAGAAAGCCCCTTAAGTGTGCGAACTGCGGAAAAGAAGGACATGGAGTAAAAGAATGCCGTGCTCCTAAAAAGAACCAATGCCCCATTTGCAAATGGGTAAACGGACAACACTGGCGTAATTGCCAGAACAATAAAGGAAAAGCCAGAGAAATGGCCACGGAAATACCCACTGCTCCAACCACAAGAATAGAAGCAGTGGACCCTTATGCAGAACTCCGCGGGTTATCGATTGAACAAATCGACGCCCATTATAAAAAGAAATTCGGGTCGGGAAAAGCCTAAGTGACATGACCAAAAAGGGAAGGTCGATGTCACAAGGTCAGTCCTTTTTCTCTCCCTTGGACGTCGAACCATTAGACGATTATGATACTACTCTGTATGAAAACCTCACTCCTATGATTTCGGACTCACAAACGTCGGGAGCGTCTCCTACAGAGCGTGGCTGGGACGAGAAACCAGTACTTGATCCTCCTCAGAAATACTCACAAAAATTTATTAGGTCATTCAAGATCGATAAGGAAATAACTCTTCCTATCGAAATAAACGTCAAAAACTCTCCTTTTCCATTTAAGGCAAGGGCCCTCCTAGACAGTGGAGCAAATGTCACATTCCTTAATAAATCCTTTGTGGACAAAAACAATATCCCAAAGAAAGAAATGTTATTCCCTGTCAAGGTCTTTAACACCGACGGAAGCCCAAACTCGGCAGGAGAAATTACCCACTATGCAGAAATCTCCCTAGATTATCTAGGACATGTTGAAAACGTCAGGGCAGAAATCACCAACATAGGAACCCACGATCTAGTCCTCGGATACACATGGCTAAAAAAGCACAATCCGGAGATAGACTGGAAATTGGGAAAAGTGAACCTAACACGTTGTCCACTTCCATGCAACACATCTTCCTTCTCACGACAAGTCACATGTGAAGAAATAGAAGACATCTATGACTACCAATTTTGTAAACAACAAAAAGAAGAAAAACAACCACCAAAAATAGAAAAAACTCCCGAGGAACTCGTACCAAAACAATACCACGAGTTTCTTGATGTATTCTCAAAGAAGGAATCGGAAAGAATGCCACTCCGTAAACCCTGGGACCATGGGATAGAACTCAAAGACACGTTCAAACCAAAGAAGGGTCGTGTCATCCCTTTATCCCCAGACGAACAAAAGGAGGTCTCGGACTTCATTGATGACCAAATGGCAAAAGGATATATCCGTCCTTCTAAATCCGAACAAACCTCACCGGTGTTCTTCGTTCCCAAAAAGGATGGACGAAAACGAATGGTACAGGACTACCGTTACGTCAATGAACACACGGTCAAAAATAATTATCCACTTCCCCTCATTTCCCAGCTTGTGGACAAGCTGAAACATGCCAAACTCTTTACCAAAATGGACTTAAGATGGGGATACAACAATGTCCGTATCAAAGAAGGCGACGAATGGAAAGCAGCATTCGTGTGCTTCCGTGGATCATATGAACCCCTCGTTATGTACTTCGGTTTATGCAACTCTCCCACCACTTTCCAACAGATGATGAACGACATCTTCTCTGATATGGATGGAGTCGTGGTCGTCTATATCGACGATCTCATGATCTTCACATCCACAGATAATCAAGAAGAACACGATAAAGTCGTTCTGGAAGTACTACGGAGATTAAAAGAAAATGATCTATTTATCAAACCAGAAAAATGCACATTCTCGTGCAAAGAGGTAGACTTTCTAGGAATGATTGTTGGAGTTAATGGAATCTCCATGGACGAAGAAAAGACCAAAGCCATCAAAGAATGGCCCATACCCACGAAGGTCAAACACGTCCGATCATTCCTCGGATTAGCAAACTTCTACCGCCGCTTTATTAAAGACTATGCACAAATGGCTAGACCATTACATGATCTAACAAAAAAGGATGTCCAATGGACTTGGACCGAAAAAGAACAAAATGCTATGAATAAATTAAAAGAAGCTTTCACCACCGCTCCTATCCTCGCGTATCCAGATCCAAACGGAAAGTACCGACTAGAATCGGACACCTCGGATTACGCCACAGGAGCAGTGTTATCTATCCAAAAGGGAGACAAATGGCACCCTGTCGCCTACAACTCCCACAGTATGTCACCCGAAGAAAGGAACTACCCTATCGCCGACAAAGAGATGTTATCGGTGATCCGATCTTTGGAAATATGGAGACATTATTTAGAAGGGCTAAGTCAACCCTTCGAAATATGGAACGACCATGAAAACCTTAAATGGTTTATGACACGCCAAGACTTGTCTAGAAGACAAGCGCGCTGGGCGCAATACTTATTAAGATTCAATATGACATGGCACTACAAAGCTGGTGCTACTATGGGAAAGGCTGACGCGTTATCACGAAGAGAAGATCATGCAGTTGGAACCGAAAATGATAACAAAGAAGTTACAGTTATACCCGAATCACAGATCTGCCCAATTGAGGTATCATTAAAGGATCAGGGAGACCTCTTCTTCGAAAAACTCCAACATGAGCAAATAAAAATACCACGCTCAGGTCTAGACTCTCTCTTCAAGCGCGGTTATGAACTAAAAGAAATAAATAACAAAAACATCTTACAAAAAGAAAACAGAATCTATGTCCCCGAATCTCTCAGGATGGAGGTTCTGGAAATGAATCATGACACACTGGTAGCAGGACACCCGGGATATGAAAAAACTCTTCAACTCCTTTCATGCCACTATGTCTGGCCAGAAATGGCTAAATTCACAAAAACCTATGTTTCAAAATGTGAACGTTGCGCACGCTTCAAAACGGGAAATCAACCCCCAGCGGGTAAACTACAACCCTTAGAAGTTCCAAACGCACCTTGGGAAGATATCTCCGCCGACTTCATCACGGATCTTCCCCCTTCACAAAAATATGATTCCATTCTCACAGTTGTGGATCGCTTCTCAAAAGAAGTCGAATTCATACCCACAACGAAAACATGTTCCTCCCTCGATTTAGCTAAATTATATCTCCACAACATATGGAAGCACCACGGTTTACCAAAAACAATCATCTCCGACCGTGGTCCACAATTCGCTTCTCAACTTATGAAAGATATATGCAATAATCTAGGAATTGTTCCAAAACTGAGCAGTGCTCACCATCCCCAAACAGATGGTCAAACGGAACGTATGAATTGTGAAGTCCAACAATTCCTTCGACTCTTCTGTGCAGAAAACCAAAACGATTGGGTTGACTGGCTCCCCATCGCACAGTTTAGTTACAACTCAAAAAGGAATTCGAGCACTAAACACGCTCCCTTCAC